>APFE030551495.1:185265-223559 GCA_000404065.3 Pinus taeda | reverse complement strand
AAATTTCTACACTTCTATCGCACAACCCTACAAGCATACAATTAGCAGGTTTACAATTCGTTGACATCTGGATTAAGTGTCATGATCATCCCATGCGGTTTTTCAATTTAAGCCCTAAACAAGTTTTGTTGTCCAATAAATCCACCTTTTTCTAACAATCTCAAGAACTTAAGATATCTTGCTTCTTTTCTATATGGAAAAGTTTATTATAGGGGAAAGTTTATTCTAAACTATAATTTGCATTTTGATTGGCTCTCTTTCAAATTTTAATTAACCTGTCTGAACCATTATCACTTTTTCTCTTTCCCACTTACTTGATTCCTCTTGGAATGGGGTTTGACATATGCATAAATTTATTTTATTTCCGAATCTATTATGTATAGAGGGGATCAAATTCCTTAATGTGATGTTTTTTTTAATCTAAAAAATTTGAATTGGCTTCTAAATAAGGGAAAAAAAACTTGAGTTGACATTTCCAAAAATTTAATATCTCTTGGCACATGATAGATCTAGAGTTAGAATAAGATATATCTATATTGATTACAATAAACTGCAATTACTTAGAAAATGAAAACATATTTTGATAATATCTCTCATTATATAATCCTTATATAATATGTTTTTTTTTGTATTTTTTTGTTTTTGTTTTTGTTTTGGTTTTGTTTTTGTTTTGTTTTTTGTTTTTTGTTTTTGTTTTTGTTTTTGTTTTTTTTTTTTTTCTTTAGTACGAAAAAAAGCTGTATATATTAATATAATCAGCAACAGAAAATATATGACATGGGAAAAATATATGCTCCGCCATTCTCAGGAGCATGAAGAAAACTTATACCAAGATACATATACATTAGGCTCTTAATAGGAATCATAATATTCAGTGAGAAAAGAGCAAAAGGTATCTGTGCATGGAGCAGCTAATAAATAAAAACAAGGTCTTGATACATACTAGGCCGATGAGACTAAATACCAGGCATTGAGAAAGGCTGAACATGATGCGTGACTAATCCCATAGTGATGCACATGTACCATATTCCACATTGAGAGGATAGGCCCTTCTTTGATAAGTCATCTGCAATTAAATTCTGGGAGCAATTTATATGAGCAATGGAGAACTCCTTTGTCGAAAACCAGAGTGAGGAGATTCTTTGCAGCCATCCGAAGAGGGTGGCATTTTTAATGGAATGTTTGCAATCACATGATCTATAACAATTCTTGAGTCTCCATAGATCTGTAGGTCGCCAATATCCAAGAAAATGCAGAAATTTAGAAGGCAATAGAGTGCCATTGCTTCAGCTTTATTGTTAGTTCCAGCGCCCCCATTCCAAAAAATTTTGTAGTGCAGTTCCTCCATAATATGAATGTACACTCCACAGCCGCAATTACCTTCTTGAGCAACACCATCAAAGAATGCCCTCGGAAAAGATAATGGAGGATTGGAAGACACTTTAGATAAACCAATCCTTTGTTGAGGAATGCAGGGAGAGAGCGAGAGGTATAATGAGATAATTTGGTCAAATATGAGCATAAAGTCCTGCCTATGATTTTGGAAAATGACCCAGTTCCTCCATTTCCATATGTACCAGAAAACTATAAGAGGGATAGGCCTCCATATCACTTTCTGCTTACTCCACCAAACTAAAGCATCTTTTATAGAAGAATGAGAGAAAGAACGAGAAACCAAAATGTGTGGCCAGTCTCTTCCATAGAGCCTGTGTGATAGAACAATGGAGAAAGATGTGTGAGTTATCTTCTGACTTAGACAGGCAAATGGAGCAAATGGCAGGGCCGTGCCTCTTCTGAAGGTTGACCCAAGTGAGATTTTTGTTATGAAATACAAGCCATCTGAATAAGATAATTTTGTTAGGGCAACCAGCTTTCCAAAAAGTGTAAGGAAAAATGTCGGCCCCAAAAATTGTTCCTCGGTGATCGAGAGATATATATTTTTAGCAATTACCATATTCTTACCATTTCCCCCCTGCCAAACTAAACCGTCTTCTGCTTCAAATCTGAAAAAACCACAGAGCTTCATTTTCCAATACATCCCATTCCATTGGGATGCGGCAAGACCATGTAGACCCAAATCATTAGCGGATTTCCATATTGGAGTAGCACTCTGCCAATACTTAATAACCTGAGCCCAATAAAAGATGCCTTTTTGATGAAGGACCTGTAGAAATTGTTGAGGAAATAGTGAAGCTTCTTCTCCACCAGTAAATGGATCGATACCAATAAGAATGTTGTTTCCCGACTGAAATTTCCATATGAGATTTTTGAAAAAGAAAACCTGGATCTTAAGAAAACTCCTCCATATAGCAGATCCTCGAGCAAGTCCAAATGAATCGAGCCTGTACCAGAAAGAAAAGTCTTGATTCCCCAGGTATTTTAAATTCACTGCCTTACTCCACAAACTGTCGCCAAAAACAACATTCCATAAGGATTTGCACAGTAAGGCCATACCAAAAGTTCAAAGATTCATTATACTCCAACCTCCCATCTTCTTTGGGAGGGTAAGGAAAGAGATCTTTGCCAGGTGATATTTTCTTTTTTCCTTACATCCCCCCCATATGAACACAGTCATCATTTTATTTAATTTTTGAATGATATTAACAAGAATGAAAAATAGGTGCACCCAGTAAACTAAAAGCTGGGCGAGGACCGATTGCGATAGAATCATTCTGCCAGCTAGAGAGAGACATTTACACTCCCATCCTGCGATCCTTTTATAAAATTTGTTGGAAATCTAAGACCAATATAACAAAGTATAACCAATTGTCTTAGAGTGAAAGCCTAAATATTTCATACCCCATAAATAGATTTGGCTTGTATATTATGTGTTCATCATATATTTGTCTTTTAACAATTTTTGTTTATATTATGCCAATTGACATTTTATTTTTTAATATTTGTGAGCATTTTATTTGTGTATCTTATCTTTATTATAATCACTTTTATTTTATTTTTATTATTTTAAATTTTTTGGATTTTATGTTTTTCATATTTCTATTTGTATTTTTTCTTTATTGTTTGATATTAATATGCAATATAATGAACACACCACCACCTTTAACATATTTAGCATATTAATATTGATACCTTTACCAAATAATTGATTAAACAGATGCAACTTGTTTGTTTTGAAGTGTAATATTAATAATTTCAATGAACTAAATCATTTTATCTATATCATTAAATATCAATGCATCAATCTGTCTTTTAAGATAAAGTTGAAATCAATGTGCGAAGTGAATCATTTTAGTATATTGGTATTTTTTATAAAATTGATAAGGAAATATTTTACTTAAAATAAATAATGAATTATTTGATTTATGATAAACATTAAAACGGTTTTTTTTAATAATTTTTAAAATATTTCACTGGTCAACTCTTTGTTGGGCACCAAAAGGATTAGGTGTATCTCCTTCATAGAGAGAATCACGTATCTCTCCTTAATGAAGAGTAACCTACCACGGAAATTTTTTAACGATAGAATAGACCTTAAAATAAATTTTTATTATTTTCTTTTTAAATGCCCTATGTCAACTGCATACTGAACACGGAATGAATTATACATCTCACTCTTTCCAAACTGTAAAAACATCTCTTAGGCCTGTCATTATTGCTTTAATGGGTTTCTGCTTTAATGTGTTTTAGTGTAATAGTGAGTGCTTAATATATTTTCCTGGGAGTCGTAGAAGTCTTTTTCCTAACAGGAGAGAATATCGAACAGTTAGAAAGTAGAGTTGTCTGTCCTTTAAGAAGATTTAGGGTTAAATCATACATATAAGCACCCAGTTATACCACCATTGGTTGTGGCCATCTATGTCCTACATTTTTGTATCTCTTAACTGATTGACCTGTTTACTCTAGGATGGTGGCCAGGCTTATAACTTCTGAGAGAAACGATTGAGTCAGTGGGTCATTGTTCCATTCAGGTCTGCCTTTTTCTTAAGAAACATTTTGCCTCGCTCTCCCAGACTTACGAGAATCTCCTCTTTGACTGGGTTTAAACTAATCTTTTTGTAAGCTGAAATTAGTTGGAGTCAAAAGTCCCTCACTCTCGAAGATTTAAGAGGATATCCGAATAAACTATTTTTTTGTAAGCTGAAATTAGTTGGCAGCATTTCCGTGGATGTTTTGTGCAGGTGTGAACTGGCTTGGCTTTGTTACCTCAATGTTATTAGAGTATTGGTCTAAGAATTCAAGTGGTCATCTTGTGCTGGCTCTTATTATATCTCTCTGTTTCAGTTGAAGTAAGTTTCCAAAATATTTTGATAGGAAGTTTGATAAAGTATATAATTATGGTAAATTGATAATTTGTTGGAGTAATTTGGGTGAGGCTCATAAAAAACACTAAGAGTATAGTGGTCATCACTATAAGGCCAAGAGTATATGCTTATATACCTGGCCGAGGGGAAGCCTACTCCTTGACCTTATCACAAGTGGCCAAAAATATCCCAAATGAGATTTGACCTTATCAAAAGGGACCAAAATATCCCAAATAAGATTTGAAACAAGATCAAAAAGATAATATCTCATTTTACCAACTTCTAAATTACTTCAGAATAAAATAAATAAAATAAAATGAAAATATCAACCTGAAAGAGAATCCAAGATAAAGAGATTGAAAAAATTAGATTGTAAACCTTACAAAGAAATCCTCATATTTGAACATTATATTACCTTCACGTAAAAAAGTCTGGTTCTCAAACAACTAGACGTGTGTGAAAGAATTTTTTAATTCTTTCAAATTATATGCTAAATTTATGGGAAAAAGATGAATATAATTTGTCACATTTTCCTATCATAAAGGACTGTTATACAATATAATGACAGTGAAGTGAAGAGAATTTGGCTGTGTCCTCGTATCACAGCTTAAACTAATCATGCTACAAGTATCATGCTTCAAACTCCCATACACCCATTTAAGCTTTGAGAAGCTTTCACTCACTCTCTATTGGAACAGGCATTTGTCACTACGTTTGCAAGTCAGATTCATGTATTAGGTCAGATTCTCTTGTTCAATTATTTCTCGCAAATTATTTCTTAACAATCTTTTTCCGAATTGAGACCCTCCTAATTTCTGAGAATAACATGCACCCATTTTTGAACCATAACAATATGTTGCAGATTATGAGAATTTTGATTATTGTACTTATAAGGCATTGTCTAGCTTTGTTAGTTTTAAGATTTTGCTATTTAGCACTGTCAGAAAAGATCTTGCTATTTAGCACTGTCAGACATCACTGGATCAGTTGGATGGGTGAATTTCAAGGAACATTCTTGTTTATGATATGGAGAGTTTTGTAAATGGTTGGTCTCATTTTTTGCAGGTATTAGGGAATGCAAAGGGAGCTATGGCAGTTGTTGTCTCCATCTTGCTTTTCAGGAACCCTGTTTCCATCATTGGGATGCTTGGTTATGGTCTAACCGTCCTTGGGGTAATTCTCTACAGTAAATCAAAAAGGCGGAAGAAGTGATATTTAATTTAAAATTAGAGGAAGCTTCTTACGTGCACTTGGGCATGTTTCATGCTCATGTCCTCCATTGAAGCAGTGTCATCTGCTGCCAAAGCTTGGAAGGAGATATTTCCTTGGAAGCCAGATAAGGATTGCAGTAGTCTATAACGCGACTTTTTGAAAGTTTTTCTGGCGGATTTTTTCGGTCAAAATCCAGCAGTAATTCATTGGAATCCCAAGTTTGATAGCTAGTTTCTGCACAATCAATGGCTCCCAGGGGTTTTCCAGGTCGCTGAAACCAAATATGCAGTTAAAAAACCATTTTAACTGCTAAAAATCAAGATTTAACCTCATTTCTTCCGCCAGATTCTATCACTGGAATCTCCAAAAAATCGCATTATAAACAACTCCGATAAAGATTCCCTCTGAACTAATTGGAGACCGTTAACCAATTGGGATAATAAATGGGAGCAGTGGTTAGGTCACTACGGAATTGAATCGGGCTTTACAGGATTATGTATTTCTTTTAAATTCTTTTTGGGAATCAGCCAATTTCAGTTGGTGATTCATATGTTTCATCAATCCATTAACGAAAGATGACATGGTCATTGATGTTTTGAAAATAATAAGTTTTATTTATAATGGTTTTTTGTTTTTTTTGTTTTTTAATTAATTTCATAAATTTTATTATTAATTGGTTCGGTTTTTTTTTACAATGTAATTGAATGGATTCATTTTTTACCGGCAAAACTAAGAGTTAAAATGTCATTTTATTGTTGAGTAGTCTTATTATATATTTTAATTTTGAATAAGTTTGTTAATTAAGTTTTATAATGATTCTACATTTTAATTTAATAAGTTTGTTAAATAAGTTTTTTTAATAATTCTACATTTTAATTTAATAAATTATTATATAAAATTTATAACAAATATATACCTAAATCATTTAATCTTTTATTAAATATTTTATAAAAATTATAGATAAGATAACATAACATATCAATAAAATAGAAATATAACTATATAATTGATATTTTTTTGATTTATTTTGTTGTAATTGATGTTTTCTCATTTCAAAATTTTTAATTCAATATCCTTTTTCTTTATTATTAATTTTAACAAAAGTAATTTTATATTTATTAAGTCTTTACTTTTTTGTTATAGAGTTTGAGTGGGCCTAATGATTAAGAGCATGTGTTTCCTCTTAAGAGGTCACAAGTTCAAAACTAGAGGGGGGTAGAGTAGAGTATGTATGCCTTCGTAGACTTAGCGGTCAAATGGTTTTTTTTTTCCAATAAACGCTTAAATCAAACATCTACATGTACAAATTATGCATCAAATGTCTTGTGGTGTAAATTCTTTGATCATTTAATATAGATTTAGAATAATTGTGGTTTTATTCAACTCTCTAAAATAGAGTTTTCTATGGAGAGAGATATGTAAAACTAGTACAAAGACATTAAAATTATATTTTTAATGTGGTTGATGTAGCCAAAGGCTTCATAAATATAACAAAAAAAAACTATTGCAACATGAAGAATGCCTTACCATTGCACACATTTACCTGATTAACCATGTATAAAAAAGTTATGGGTCAAATTTTACTTGACGAACAAAAGAATTACACATCTTGTAAAATGGACCATTTTGCTAAATAAAATTTGCTTACATATAAATGAACGTTATAAATAATAATGAGAAACTTAAGAAATTGGCGAGGGAGGAGCCACTTGGCACAAATCTAATTTTTTAAATTTATTAAAAGTAATGGATCACTTTTTTATTTCTATTTTTTTTTCGGAGAAAAAATCAAACTTTTTATTAAATAGAAATAGAAAGTTACATAGTATATGCAATTAAGCATTCATTTTCGTTGTATGATTGCAGATCATAAAGCCCATAGGATGTAAAATATACAATCTTGTCAAAAGAAAAACATGAAATGTGTTGTTCCTGAGATCAGGAAAGCAAGAAGAAAAGAACCAAATAATCCAGCTCGCCTAAGCTTTCTTGCCCTTCTTCTCCACTCTTCGCCAACCACCAGTGTTGGGAGTGGCATCAATAGTGGCAAGCTGGTTTTCCATTGTGTTCGTTGGTTGTTCCTTGTTCGATTCCGATCCTTCAGAGCCGTGAGTGCGTTTGATGCCACTTACTTCCAGTTGAAGTTCTTGTTTCTGTTCCAAATTGTTCTGCCCCAAGTTTGTCTCTTGGGTCTTTTCTGCCTGTATGTTCTCTTGGTCCATTTGCTCACCTGTAGGTTCTGTCTTCAAATCCTCTTCTTCTAGCGGTTCAATATTCTTCCAACCTTTGGGTTTTTTTTGTTGTTTCTCATCTCCTTTTGGCTTCTTCTTTGCCAGTGGACATGCAAAGTGGAGGTGCCCTATTTGGGAGCATCCTCGGCATCTGAATGATGTGTTCTCATAATCAAGCGGTTGTGACCATATTGAATTATTAAAATTCAATGTGATGTGATCTGGTAGTCCTTGACTCAGGTCCACTTCTACGCATATTCTGGCAAAAGTGAAGATTCTTTGGGAAGTCCTATCTTCGTCTGATTTTAGGAACTTCCCCAAGGAGTTCCCAATAGCTATTAAAACTTTGTGGTGCCAAAAATGAAGTGGGAGGTTATGAAGCCTTACCCAAACTGGCATTGTTGATACTACCATGTTATTGACATCGAAATCCGGGAACCAGAGGGTGATGAAGAGGCTAGCATTGCCCCAAAACCAAGACCTCTAATTGATAATGATATCTCAAACTCGTTTTGAGATGAATCTGACTATGAAAAACCCTTTTGGGCATAGATAGATTTCATAGTTGGGAGTCCATGTGAAGAAGATCCATTGATGCAGTGTGTCAGACTTTGGCCAGAAAACATGAAATCTACAGATAACACCGTGCTGGGCTAAAGCCTCGTGTAGATTAGTTACAGTAATGGATCATTTTGCTAAACATAATTTTCTTATATATAATGAATGTAATAAATAATAATGAGGAACTTATTATGAAAGAACTTATTAAAATTGAAATAATCTCAAATCTCTAGGAAATTGGTGGGTGGGGAGCTACGTGGCACAAATCTAATTTTTTTAAATTTATTAAAAGTCAATGCATCCTAACAAACTCTGTAACACACTATAACCATTGATAAGCATTTAGACAAAACATACGCCAAGCATATTCCCTTAAGAATCAATCTAAGTCGTCAATTAAAAAAATAAAAAAATCAATAAATTCTCATCTACCTTTAGTTAAAATAAAAACTTTTCACATATATAATTTTGTTTTCTCTTAAAATATATATATAGATATATATATATATTTTGAATTTTTTAGTTATAATGGTATTTAAAGCTTCACTTTAAATTAAAAATAACTAAGATACTTGACATGATATGATGGATATTGTAGGTTTGGTATGAAACCTTAACTACATGTCATATAACAAGAAAGAAAAATGGTTGCCATTGGTTTTAGTTAAAGATATACGCATAGTAACTTTATACAAATTGGATATAGCCATATGTAGTGTCGTACTAGTACAATAGTATTAGTGTAATAACATTGGTAATGCATTAGTATGAGTGTAATGACAATTAAACATTTACTTGGATAATGTAATGTTTTGATATTGATAGATAATTCTAAGAAATGATTATTAAAATTATAGTAATTATTCATTGATTGAAATAGGTAATTTTATAGGAGGAAATTTTTTTCCTACATTTGACAGCCAGTTAGTCAACTAGAAAACCAATAACCCTTGCTAGCCACCATTAGATGATGATATGCCATGTGCCTTCACCATTTGCATCATCCATGTGCCTATCACCATCTGCCATTAATACTTGGATGAAGGTGGGTTGCTATTCAAAAGATTTTTGATCACTTTGCAATCAAGTGCTTATACATGTTTGTTTTGAGCATTTATTATGAATAATGGGGTGATTTGAAAGACAAACAAACCTTGATTGTAGTTTTGTTCTCTTACCCCTTAGGGGAGAAATCACCTAATTGGGTTGACCATTAACTACCCCTACCTAGGGAGAAAACAGTGTTGCAAAAACTTGGTCTTCATTTTGGAAGGGGATCTTTGTTTGAAGTATTAATATGCACTGAAAATTCAAGTATGGTTCACTTAGATGCATTATTGATATTAGTCTTTGATGGATGTTTGATTTCACTAGAATTCATGTTTTTTTAGTCAAATGGGTCACTGCAACCCACGCCTTGCGAACCCACTCCACATGTACTTGTTAGGATGTGTATCTTGGGAGGTACTCCCACAACCCGTGGGTTATTGGGTTTGTGTGGAGTTGACCCACAAAAAAGTGGTTTTATGGGCAATGTACCCAAGTCGCGGGCTTTGGGCCCAAAGTAGTGGGCTGAAGACCCAAAAATTATTTGTTTATTCTTGTTGTTGTGTGAGGGTAGCTTTGAAAGATTAAAGGGGCACCTAAGGTAAGGATATGTGAGTATAAATAAAAGAGACCTAAGAGGAGGTATCACACATTCATTTCAATCCACCTTAAGAAGTTCATGAGTTGAGAAGGAGAACCACAAATTTAAGTGAAGGAGATTTCTGTGATTTGGAAGTGCATCTATCCCAAGGGTAGGAGGACGAAGTATTATTCTATATTAATCGGTTGATTTAAGATGTCTTGTCCAGGAAAGAAGGTCGTGAGTATCTCTGTTTAAGGGTTGCCATACTTTAGTGTTGTGTGAGAGGGTTGAAGCCCTAATCTTCTACTGTAAGGGGGGCTGAAAGGCTTGTATGACAACTTGAAGCGGGCACAAGTATCCTTAAAGTACAAAAAAGGAAGAATAGGGGATGTGAGTTGAGATACAGAGTTCCAAGCTGAGAAAAGGGGCCACAAGAAGACTTGCTTTAGGGCTAAGAGGCCTCATGAGTTGTTGGCGAAGGATTGAGAACCTCGTGCTTTGTTAAGGTCAGTTCAGGGTTTGAGAACTTGTGATTTTTATGTAGATGATTACAGAGCTTTGTCCACTGAAGTATGTCCATCCAAGAAGGGTTTAGACAACCATTGTTGGAATTTCTAAGTCTAACCCATTAGAAATTCTTCATGTACTATTTGGTTTATTTCACCTACTTGTTTAATTATTTAACAAGTTATTTACCATGTAAACACTGAAAATAAACACAAGTACATAATCAACATCTACAAATCATCAACTGAAAGAAAACAAGCACACAAGTGACACCGTTATTTTAGGACCAATGTCCCCAGAAAAACCCAACGCAGGAAAACCGATGCAACTATTCAGAGGGTTATATTATTATGTAGTTTATCTGCGTACAACTGGGTGCCCAAATCGGCTCACTCGACAGAGAAAAATATACGACAACAATACCTCTATATCTGGAAATAGGTATTCAGAAAACCTGTCCCATGAAACCCTCTTCGACACAACTGAAGCTCAGCGTCAACCATTCTGTCCACTGTGTCAGCCTCTTGCTGACCTACGTCATCCCTTTGAGGCACTGCACAACCTCTGGGAGCCTTTGCGTCACTCCCTCTGTGCTCTGCGTGGATGACACAATCTCTCTGGGCTCTACGCTGCCTCCGTTGGGCTCTGTGTACCCTAGACTTACTGCTGCTCTCGCTCTCTCCGCTTTTGTGCTAGTCTCCTAGTATTGTACCTACCTCTCTACCTCGTACTCATTTGCCCCTCGTTGCTGATCACTGATTCACTTTTTCTTAGCAACCACGCTCTAGAAAAATGAATGACTGATCACTCTGGTGTGTTCTCCAACTGACCCTCAAGCCTCCTCTTGTACTTTTCTCATTGGAGCTTAAATCTCTAATCAACGACTAAGGTTAGATTTGGCTTGATCCATGACTTTTGGAACGTTCTAACCTAGTTTTATATGAATACCCATTAATATTTTATTTTTCCTAAATTTAGACTTAGGAACTCCATTAAAAATATTAATTATTTTAATATCTCTCAAATTGGTTAGAATCTGCCCAAACCATTTCCGGGTCTTGGAGATCTCATGTGCTTTAGCCTCTCCACCAATTTTCATGGCTAGAGCACATCCGATGCTACCCCAAATCAACACTCCCTCTTAGCGAGGATTGTGCTCTAGTAATACCCCACACTGAGCATCACCCTGATAATCCTGCATTGGTCCTTGTGCTGATGCTAGGCCTCCCCACCCAACATCCTCTGCACTGCTGCATCTGTACAATAGCTCCCTCTGCATCCATGTTGGTCCATCCTTCCATCACTACATCTGCACTGCATCCCCTCTCATCATGCTGCATCGTACTACTACATATTGCTACTGAACCACAACTCAGTTACTGAGAAGTAAGTAACCGATCCACCTAACTTCTGACATCTCTATCAGGCTAGAAACACTCTCAATGCTGAAGCCCTCTCTGTCGCTAACAAGTGCTCCCTCTACTGACCTCTGCGCTACTGCAACAACTCCTTGCGTCCCGCACCGTTGCACACCTCTCTGTGACATCCTTCACTGTGCAACACTCCCGTGCCTCTCGCACTGTTGCAGTTTGCTAACCTCGCGCTGCCCGAGGACTCTTGCATTGTATCACTCTCTCCCACTCCATCCACATCTGTCTCTACTGACATCCGCCAATCCTGCTACTCCTCTTCGGGGCTCCCGTAGCAAGGTATAATCCAAGAGGTTGGGTACCTCAAGGATCTTGCCCCTCATCGCTTGTAGTCCTCCTGACTACAATTCGATGTATCCCGACTTCTTCTCGAGTGGCACATGAGCACTCATGGCACAATCGTCCTCCTCCTCGACTTCTTTCTCTACCTTTGTAGGCGCTGCCTTCGAGTTCGAAGCCTCTCCCTTACTCTTCTTCTTAGGACACTAGTTCGCAAAATGACTCAGTTCCCCACAATGGAAGCACTTGACCTTAGATAGGTCCTTCTTATTACTCTTCTCCTTCTTTCCTGCAGATGCTAGAGATGTATCCTCTTCTTCCTCCTTCTTGATCCTGAACCCTTTTATGCTACTCCCCGCCTTGGTCAGCCGTCTAATTTCTTCTTGACGAAAAGCCGCCCACAGTTCCTCCCAATTTGGAAGACTTGTCTTGTCCAGTATGCTCTAGAAAAATACCTCCCAATCCTCAGAAACTGCGTTCTGTGCAGTCCTCACCGTCAATTCCTCATTCGACATGGCCCCTATGGAAGTTAGTTGGTCACAATTTTCCTTCAATCGACTGAGGAAGACATCTATCTACTCTCCCTTCTACATTTGGTATGCCCTTAGCTGATTCTCTAGTAGCATCCTCCTCTGCACGAAAGTATGCTAGTACAATGTTTTCAAGGCATCCCATATCTCCTTTGCCATTTCCTTCTCGGCAATATGTAGTACCACATGATCCTTGACCCCATCAAGGATGATACACTTAGCCTTAGCCATTGCCTCCTCGTACCTTTCATTAGCTACCGGGTCAACAAGGATAACTACCACTCTCAAGATGAAGCCCTTGAGGCGATGTCTATCTAGAATGGACAAGATCCTGGCCTTCCAAACCACAAAGTTGGACGCTCCGTTCAGCCTATCCTGATCTCTTAGCCCATTCACAGCCATCTTGCTGCTCTTCTTTCGACTCCTTTGAGTCTCTCTACTTCCCTCCTAGAAGTCCTCTGTTCGACTCCTACTGAGTCTCTCAACTTCCTGTCTGGAAATTCTTGGTTCAACTCCCTTTGAGTCTCGATTTCCCTTCTGGAAATCCCTCTGCCAACGTCAAGTTTCCACACTCCAATATTTGTGCAACTGCATCACTGATCCACATTCCTTAGCTAGAAATCTGCTTCGACAACAACTCCCTCCACCTTGGTCTTGCCATGTTAGGTACTGTTATGACCACAATGCCTGACCAGCTTTGCTCTGCAAATTACCAACAACTTCCTATGCCCATGCAATTGAAGGATTGAACCACTTTCCTTTGCACAATCCCGACACCGGCAAATCAACTTCCCCAGCCAACTGCATCAGCCCTCCTGGCCTCTGGATGAGCCTGATTCTGCCTCCCTTAGCCTCTGTACTTCCTTCTCTGGCCCAGAATGATGATGCAGTCCCTCTGCGTCACTCCTTCCTTTGTCGCCTTCTGCAAGGATCAACTCTTTCACTCGGGACAACTAAATTTGCTGCAAATGCTCTGCTCGGTTGATGCCTTCAATTTTTCTGTGATTTGCATCCACCCTTTGATACCATGTTGGATTTTCTGAGTCTAACCTGTTAGAAATTATTCCTGTACTATCTGGTTTATTTCACCTACTTGTTTAATTACTTAACAAGTTATTTACAATGTAAACACTGAAAATAAACACAAGTACAGTATCAACATCTACATATCATCAACTGAAAGAAAACAAGCACACTAGTGACACCATTATTTCTGGACCAATGTCCCTAGAAAAACCCAATGCGGTAAAACCAGTGCAACTATTGAGAGGGTTATATTATTATGCAATTTATCTGAGTACAACTAGGTGCCTAAACCGGCTCACCCGTGAGAGAAAAATATATGACAGCCACCACTATATTCAGAAACAGGGATTCAAAAAACCTATCCCATGAAACCCTCTCCAGCACAACTGAAGCTTAGTGCTGGCCCTTCTGGCCACTGCGTCAACCTCCTACTGACTTGCATTAGCCCCAGGACCCTCTGCGTCAACCCTTTGAGGCACTGCGTAACCTCTGGGAGCCTTTGTGTCACTCCCTCTGCTCTCTGCGTGGATGACACAATCTCTCTGGGCTCTATGCTGCCTCTGCTGGGCTCTGCGTAGCCTGGACTAACTGCTGCTCTTGTTCTCTTCGCTTCTGTGTTGGTCTCCCAATATTGTCCCTACCTCTCTGCCTCATACTCATTGCCCCTCGCTACTGATCACTGATTCACTTTTTCTTAACAACCCCACTCTAGCAAAATGAATGGCTGATCACTCTGGTGTGTTCTCCAACTGACCCTCAAGCCTCCTCTTATACTTTTCTTGTTGGTCCTTCAACGACTGAGATTAAATCTCTAATCAACGGCTAATATTAGATTTTGCTTGATCCATGACTTTTGGAACCTTCTAACCCAGTTTTATATCAATGCCCATTAATATTTTATTTTTCCTAAGTTTAGACTTAGGAACTCTATTAAAAATATTAATTATTTTAATATCTCCCAAACCAGTTAGAATCTGCCCAAACCATTTTTGTTTCTTAGAGATCTCATGTTCTTTAGCCTCTCCACCAATTTTCATGGCTAGAGCGCATCCGATGCTACCCCAAATCAACAATTTCTAGGGCAATCATACAATGCTAGGCTGGGAGGGAAAATCACCGTGAGTTGTTGGTTGATTTTAGGTCTAATGTACAACGACATTGTAGAGGACAACTCATTGTGAGTAGGCCTTGTTTGAAGCCTATGTAGAGTGATTTGAAGGAAAATCACTATGAGAAGGGTACTAGTTGAAGCCTATATACAATGACATTGAAGATGTGTGAAGGCAGATTTGTGGAGCTAATTATGCTAGGCTTTTGGAGAAACAAAACCCTTGTGAGCAACATGATGTGAAAAGGTATTGAAGCATCATTATTCTCTGTGAGATAGGTGGAAAAGGACCTTCCAAGGGTTCAAAACAAGTGGATTGAAAGGGATGTGGTCAAGCGCTTCTTCAACAAGTAAGTCAAGTTTGTTCTTGTTCTTGGGAAAATTGAGAGTCAAACATAGTTGACCTCAAGCCCTATTTTTCCTTGTATCATGGCTAATTGTAAGGGCCATGATCCCTGATACAAGAACCCTATGTTTGTTGTATTAAAGTTGTAATATAAACAAGTTTTGGGTTTGCAAATATTTGTGTACTTTGTTGATTCACTGTTTTACACTTATGTTGTGAAAATTGCTTGGAGTTGTGTGTATTTTAGTGTGTTTGTGATCATGTATTAGACATAGATTTGATTCCAAAGTACTAGGAAAAATCAACATGGTATTAAAGCTACTTTGAAAGGATAGATAAATCAGAGTGTGCACAACGAACAATTGAAGAGGGAGTTGTTTGCCTTGTTGTTGAGGTACTAGAAACATGGTGAAGTTGGTCACTAGTATGAGGTATGAGGATAGATTAGATGGCTTCACCAACTATAGTCCTTGGAAGGAAAGGATCAAGTTGATGTTGTTGGTGAACATGATATGGGAGTTTTCCGTCAAGGAGATTCAAAACCAAGGGAACCTAAGGATTTGGAAGCATATAAAGAGTTTGATACAAAGGAAAATATCATCATCCTAGATGGTGTCAAAGATCACCTGATACCTCATCTAACTGGGAAGAACATTGCACAAGAGATGTGGAAGGCTCTTCAGGACTTGTTCCAAAATAAGAACAAGAATCAGTTTTTGGTATTTAGAGAGAAGTTGAAGAGCACCAAGATGTGGGATGGCAAAGGTGTGGCTCTGTATCTGACGTATGTTCATGATGAGATTGCTGCCATTGGAGATAATGTTCCAAAGTCAGATCTAGTGAGGACTGCTTTGAAGGGATTCTCCAAAGAATGGAAGCCATATCAAAGGGATTGTCGACTGATATAAGCTTCCATATTGGAACAGGTTATCAGACGACTTCATCCAAGAAGAACTGTGAGATGATGATCTTCATAGGATGAATAATTCTATTTAAGATAATGCGGCTCTTGCAGGAAAGATGCAAGTAAAAGCGAAGAAGGACTTGAGAAAGTTGAAGTTTTATACATGTGGCAAGTATGGTTATTATGTGAGTAAGTTTACACGTAAGAAGGAAGGAGATAATTATGGCTGCTACATTTTCAGGTGGGTTGGATGAATTCTCAAGGTTGGAAGAAGACTTTGCTTTGGTTTCTGATTTCTCTTAGGGTACCATTAACGAGGGTGCATGGCATGTGGATAACTGAGCATCAAATCATATGATAGGTTCACGTGAAGGTTTTGAGACTCTAACTGAATGGGACTAAAAGTTGCACGTGGAGGTTGGTGATAAGACTTAGAAAGCTATCCAAGGGTTAGGTGTTTTTCCATTTAGGAAGGAGTCGAGTGGGATGTTACGAGTTCAAGATGTATTATGGGTACCAGAGATTACGTAAAATGTGTTTTCTATCTCAGTGATCAAGGTGAAGGGGTTTGAGGTGATATTCCAAGATGGGAAAATGATACTCAAGCCCAAAGGCTATAATTTTGCTGAGCAAAAGCTATCATTGGAGTTAGGGAGAGTGATCTATACAAGATGATGTGAATGCCTAAAGATCAAGGGACGAAGAAGGTTCCTAGGACTCAAAGGGAGTCAAGTTTGAGTGGGATTTTGTGTGTTAAGAGGGAGAATCCACAACCTAAGAAGAATGCATGGTCAGTGGGGAGTAAGAAGACTTCTATAGTTGGAAAGAAGGAACTATGGAATGGGATGAAGGGCTATCATGAGAAGGAGCGAGAGGCTTTTGGAGGCAGGGACACTACCGAGGATAGTGTGGTTCATTCTACAAGGTATGCTGCAATGGTGGATGCCAGAGATTGGGCTAGTGTCACTAACAAGTTACTTCTGAGTAGTGGAAGCACCTCCCTCTAAGAGGGAGTGTTGAGATGTGTAGCATGGTAGGTACTCTCACAACCCATGGGGTAATTGTTTTGTGTGGAATTGACCCACGAAAAAGTGGTTTTGTGGGAAATGTACACAAGTGGTGGGATTTGGACCCAAAGTAGTGGCATAAAGAATCAAAATAATGATTTGTTTATTCTAATTGTTGTGAGAGGGCATTTTTGAAGGACTAAAGTGGAACCTAAGGGAATGATAAGATATTATAAATAAGAGAGACCTAGGAGAAGGTCTCACACATTCATTGCAATCCATCTTACGAAGATCACGTGTTGAGAAGGAGAGGCACATATCTAAAGTGAAGGAGATTTCTATGATTTAGAAGTGCATATATCCCAAGGGTAGGAGGCCAAAGTATTATTCTATATTAATATGTTGATTTAAGGTGTTCTATCTAGGAAACAAGGTCATGTATATCTCTATGTAAGGGTCACCATACTTCAGTGTTGTGTGAGAGCGATGAAGCCCTAATATTATACTATAAGGGATCTGAAAATCTTATATGGTAGCTAAATGAAGGGCCAAGTATCCTAAATTCCAATGAAGGAAGAACAGGGGATGTGAGCTGAGATGCAAGGTTACGAGATCAGGAAATGGGCCACAGGAAGACTTCTTTCAAAGTCGAGAGGCCTAAAGAGTTGTTGGTGCAGGAATAAGAATCTGTTGACGGTGCTGAACCTGCCAACAATCAAGGGGTCTCCCAGATATGTGGTCCCAATTAGACCTCATAGTATTTGGGATAGGAGCACCATACGGAATGTGGACCGGTTGTTGGTTATCTTAAAGATATGCCTTGGCTCTAACTATTAGCAAGAGAGAGGAGTGCAAATGTGCCTTCAAAAATCAAGGGGATGTGCCTGGTGAGTGTTCGATCGTATGTGTGTCAAAGTTCTTTCACTCCGGAGGGGAGGAGAAGTGAGTCTCTAAGAGAGAGGTAGTAGTACCACCCTAGTAGAGAAACACATAAACAAAAAGGATCCGTACAGCAAGCATAATAGCCCACATAGATGCGATGGTCATTGCAACCAATGTAATGGAAAATATATGTCTAATATCCAGGGGAATAGTCTGCGAGGATGCAAAAATGATAATAACAATCACAACACATTCTCAATATGATAAATACCAAAATAAATGAAACAATTTAACTACTTTAGCACAGATGAAAACAAACATGAATTACAAACATTCATAGAATAGTCTTACAAATATCCATAATCCATGCACGAAGAACGTGCTAGCCCATAAGGCTTACTATATTAAGTAAAAATTCCAAGACACATGTATACAATGAACATCACTAGCTCCAATAGTGGAGTGTTGGAACCACTCCTTTCTCCTCAAAAGAACTAGGTTATCTCTCTGATGCCTTGCAGGAGGAGCCAAGGTGAAAATTCCTTTGCTCGTACAATGAGGGTGTATATATAACAATGAGGAAGTGACAGTTCACCTTCCTCGTGACTCTTCATCTACCCTTGTGAATGTTTGACTTCCTATGACTTTTCAACTTTACATGACTCTTCATATTCCATACATGTCCTTTAGACTTCCGCTTTAAAATACATTTTCGAAACATAATTTACATCATTAACCACAATGGTGTGGCATGTGACAACTCATGACATGACATGACATGGCACCGTTGACATAGACTACTTGATGATGTGGAAGTTTCAAGCCACTGTTGCTACTATGTGCTGCAAGTCTGCTTGAGAATATTTTTCTTTTCACCTCCGCATGGATCGGTGATAAGGGATCTTCAATGATATCGATTCTTGGATGGTGATCGCAAAATGGTGTCCCTTGTCTTTCTCTTGATTGATCAATTTGCGTACTCAACTACAAGAATGCCTTTCAACATGTTGTGTTGATCCATATTCTATCAGCTACCAAAATTAACCAAGATCTTTTACTATTGTGATGTTAGCAGAATTGCATGTGAAAGAGTATGAAAAGACACATGTACATACTTTAAAGAAGAGGAAACATAATGACGACTATCAAATCAAAGAACACACACACATTGATAACATAGTTCACCAAGTGTGGGTTGCGTCTTCGAGCCCGGTGTCAAGAGTGGGGAGGTCACTTCATTAAATGTTGCAAGATGATGATGAGTACATGGTACATTCTTTGTCATTACAAGGATAAATTCCCTCAACTAGAGTGGCATGTCTCTCCACAAGACATTCTCCTATAGGAACTCTCACTCATATGGGCCCTCCTCCACTTTCAGGGATGACTTGAAAATGCAAAGCTCAGCTGCAGAAATAGACATCATCATTGAATTTGTGGCGTGAAATCATGTCGAATGACTGTAATCTCGACCCCTTTTTGACACCGTCAAAATATGGACCCTCGTGAATCTCGAAGATTCCCCCAAAGATTCCTTCCTAGATATGGGCGAAAATCCCATTGTTCGGATTAAAATTCAGATCACATCATCGCACTCCTTGTGGAATTCTAAGAACAATGACTATAAAGTTGACATCATTCTGCCTCTATAAAAAATTAGCGTCGAAGGGAATCGTTTAGATTCCTCAAGATTCTATAAAGATTCCTCACTCTTGTCTGCCTAAAATTTTGTTGCTTAGATGAGGAAACATACCACACCATCATGTTCCCTATGAAATTCTGGTTCGTTTGAATATAAACTTTGCATGGATCTGACACTATAAAAAATCACCCTATGGGGAATCTTTTAGGTTCCTCACTGATTCTGCATGGAATATTCTATGGAATATTCCCTTGGAATATGCTTTTCATGCCCCTCTTGGGCACTATTCTGCTCATGGTTCTGCAACTTCTAGTTCATTCGTTCAACACTCTGTTTGTTCTCTATTTTGTCGAATGGTATATGAGGTTCATTTTAAAAGTTGCTGACAAATTAATCAAGGTCAGGGTCATTCGCCCATTGGTAAATCTTGGCGTTCAGTTGCCGCAAGGTCAGGTTCAAATCCCCACCCATCCAAACTTGACATACTGTTTTGGTTTTGCATTGGCGTGTATTAAACGTGGTTGGTGGGGGGTGGTTGTGGCACATGGGGCTGCTCGTGGGCGGGCGAGTTCAAATCCCGCTGACCTCGTTATATTTAATATATATATGGCATATGGTTGGCAAGGGTAGAAACCCACCAACCCACATTTTTTTTTTATATTATATATAATATAACACAGGGTTGGGCTCAGTTGGCCGGATTTCACTATTGGTTAACCAACCTTCATTTTAAATAATTTTTTTTTTTTGTTTTTTTATAAAACTAATTGTTCAAAAAAATTCGATTGAATTTTTGAGTTTATCAAAAAAATCAAAGAGGCGACGATTTTTCCCGTTCCGACAATGGGAATCTATGCACTAGAAAATTCCAAATTGTTGCTTCGTTCGTTGCTGCCACTAGGCCTAATTTGACCAAAACTTTGACCACATATATCTTGAGCATACAAACTCGGATTTGAGTTTCATTCATGCTGTTGGAATCAAGACAACGAGCACTAAGATCTGGTCCTATTTTGGGTAAAATCTGATAATTTTGATTTTTGAGCCTTTTTTGAGCCACTTTTGAATGCTGAGCGTTTTTTGGAGTCACCTGAATCATTCCTCCCCACTAAGAAGCTTTTGGTCCTCCAAAAGCATGAATATAATCTGCAACTGCTGTGTTACATTGTCTGCACAAGTGTCCTGACAGGTCACACTTCCTTCTCCTTCACCCTTGTTCTTCATAGCCATAAGTGATGAACCGACACCTGCATCCTTTGCAAACATGTAGTACAATCTTTTGCAAACTACATGCTTAATTACATGACCAATCATGACCCAAGCATCCCCATACTGGAAAAAAGTTTAGAACACACACTCTGTGGTCAAGTTTACATCATAATAGAAACCAATACCCCAACTATCAACAAAAGGCCAAAAACATCATCGTTGCTTTAATAAGCGACAGAAAACACACCATAACTTTTACAATTATATTGAAACACATGATTTACAAAATGCGGCCATGGAAAAATACCATATCTAGTAAAACCATCTCTCACTCATCAAGGTGAATGGGTCCTCCCACTGTGGCAGATTCACTTGTCGTACATCTTCACCAACTAGTTCCTACATGGGCGTTTTGTCCTTAAGACGCTACTTTGGATGGAGCCTCCAACACGTGGTTCTTTGATGTCCACCTCCATTGCAATGATTGCAAAGAGTATTCTTCCTCCAAACCTACTTTACCTTCTTCCTTCCCTGATGTGGAGAAGGCCTTTCATGCCCCATCCTCTTTCTTTCTATCATTCTCTTGCAACACTTGATAACCACATGGTTATGCAAACCACAAAAACTACATGGTTTTCTATGCCATGATTTTTTCTCATCATTAACAATATGCTTGTAATCAAAATGAACTTTAGAAAACTGAGACTTCTTATACCTCTCTTGGTTGTCTCTGGTTCAATTCTGCTGGTGAGGGTTTGCCTCAGATTTTCCTCTGCAATGTGCATTGTCATGGGATGATTGTGATGTGTTTCAATCATCCTCTTTCTTTGATAGCTTTGACAATGCCTTGGAAGCTTTTGCTACCTTCGAGAACTCTCCTTCAGTGTATCCCACCTTGGTAAGGAGTCTCAGGTAGGTTCCTGAAATGGGTACCTTAAGGCTTCCAACAGAAATAACGTCATGTGAAAATGAAACTGAATAACAATCAACATTGTTTACCTCCGTTGTCTATTTTGAAGCAAGTGATGACGGATTCGCTAAGCCTTCGTTGTGTTTCAACTTTTCCAAGGCCTCCTCGGTGGCTCGTAAGTGAAGCTGCAATCTCTACTTCTCCTCTTTTTCTTCTCGTATAAGCCTCCTCATTTTAACGTTCTTTGCTTGAAGGCTCTGATTGATCTCCTCATTTGAATGATGAGAAGATGATGAAGAAGATGAATAATCACTAGAATATGGAGATGGTGCATCGTCCTCTGCTCTTTCTTTCTCCTATTCCTCTCGCTATTTTCTCCTCATAATCTGCATACATTATATCTACCATGTTGGCCATCCTATAGAAGGCCTCATAGAGATCTTTGTTGTTCTCCATTTTCCTTCTATCTACAAGTTCAATCATTCACACTCGCAGTTCACATAAGCGAGAACACTACTCTAATACCAAACTTGATCTAGATTCTATCAGCTACCAAAATTAACCAAAATCTTTTACTTCTGTAATGTTAGCATAATTTCATGTGAAAGAGTATGAAAAGACACATGTGCATACTTTAAAGAAGAGGAAACATAATGACGACTATCAAATCAAAGAACACACACACATTATAATGAAGTTCACCCAGTGTGGGTTACATCTTTGTGCACGGTGTCAAGAGTGGGAAGGCCGCTTCATTAAATGTTCCAAGATGATGATGAGTACATGGTGCATTCTTTGTCATTACAAGGATAAATTCCCTCAACTAGAGTGGCATGTCTCTCCACGAAACGTTCTCCTATAGGAACTCTCACTCATATGGGCCCTCCTCCACTTTCGGGGATGGCCTGAAAATGCAAAGCCCATCTACGAAAACAAATATCACTGTTGAATTTGAGGTGCGAAATCCTGTTGAATGACTGTAAAATTGATCCCTTTCTAACACTGCCAAAAGCTGGATCCTTAGGAATCTTGAAGATTCCCCCAAAGATTCCTTCCTGGAGATGGGAAAAAAATCCGTTGCTCGAATAAAAATTCAGAGCACACCACCGGGCTCCTTGCAAAATTCTAAGAAAAATGACTATAAAGTCAACATCATTCTGCCTCTATAAAAAATCAACCTCCAAGTAAATCTTTTAGATTCCTCAAGATTCCTCACCACTGACTACCTGAAATTATGCTACTCAGATGAGGAAATAGACCACACCATCATGTTCGGTGTGAAATTTTGGTTCGTCTGAGCATAAACTTGGCATGAATTTGACACTGTGAAAAATCACCCTCCAGGCAATCTTTTAGATTCCTCATTGATTCTGCATAAAATATTTTAGGGAATATCCACTAGAATATGCTTGTCTCAAAAACATTCTCCTCTTGGGCACGGTTCCGCTCACAGTTCTGCAACTCCTGGTTCCTTCGTTCGTTCTCCGTTTCCTAGAATGGTAAATGAGGTTCACTTTTAAAGTTACCAACATATTAATCAAGGTAAGGGCCATTGGCCCATTGGCAAATCTCAACATTCAGTTGCCGTAGGGTCAGGGGTCAAATCCCTTTCCGGTTAAATCAAGCATATTGTTTTGGTTCTGCATTAGCGCGTATTAAACGTGTTTGGTGGAGGGTAGTTGTGGAACATGGGGCCACCCGTGGGCAGGCAAGACGACAAGCCAGGCGGGCTTAAATCTTGTCGAGCCTGTGATATTTAATATATATGTGGCATATGGTTGGCGAGGGTGGAAAACTGCCAACCCACCTTTTTTTGTTTTTTTTGTTTTTAATATTATGTATAATATAACACAGGGTTGGGCTCAGTAGGCTGGATTTGACCGTTGGTCAACCAATTTTTTTTTAAAATAATTTTATTATATATCTATATATATATATATTAATATATATATATATATATATATATATATATATATATATATATATATATATATATATATATAATATATATATATATATAATATATATATAATATATATATATATATTTCAAACTAATTGTTAAAAAAAATTGATCGAATTTTGGGGTATACCGACAAAATTAAAGAGGTGACAAATTCTCCCGTTCCAGCGGTCGGAATCTGTGCACCGCAATATTCCAAATTGTTGCCTCGTTAGTCGTTGCCACTGGCCCAGTTTGACCAAAAATTTGACCACGAATATCTTGAGCATACAAATTTGGATTTGAGTTTCGTTCACGAAGTTGGAATTAGGATGATGAACACTACAATCTGGTCATGGTTTGGGTGAAATATGAGAACTTTGATTTTTGAGCCTTTTCTGAGCCACTTCTAAATTCCAAGTGTTTCTGGAGCCACCTGGATCATGCACTCCTTCATCTCCTTCTTTGTCATCTTTTCCATGGCATAATAAGGTATATATCTCTGCAATTCACTCACGACGAGACGAAATCAGTCTGAAAACCCCCTAGTATAAGATTGTGCATATTGATCCATTCACTGAGCCAAAACTAGATGGAAGGTTGGGAAAAGGGCTCAGTGACTGCACAGTTGCACAATTCAAGCAAGCAAGGGGAGGCTTGACCCTGGATACTGTGCAGTGCACAGTTCAAGCTAGGATGATGGAGCAAATTGCGTAATTCTGGTGAGCACATTGCGTAGTTCCATGAAGTAAGGGAGGCTAGGCCATTGAGTAGTTCAGGAGCTCAAGGATGATATTGATGTTAGACACTGTGGAATGTGCAGTTAAGGCCAGGTTGGGAGAAGGAATTGCACAATTCTGGGAGTCAAGGTCAGGGCTTGAGCACAAAAACTACGCAGTGCAATAGTCCTGGGAGGCAGGAACTGCACATTGCACAGTGCTAAGAGGCAAGGTCACAACTAGAGGACTGAGACTGCGCAGTGCACAGTTCAAGGAGGTCAGGTGGAGCTAGGTTGCCTGGTCAGGAAACTTTTTAGAAAATGACTAAGTGCGAGATCAGTGAGACTGATGTGAATAGTGATAAGACTTTGACTGTGATCACACACTTAGAATACTTAACGACACACCAACATAGATCATCCAAGACACATGACAATGCATTCCCTCTGTGTGACAACTTTACGACAACTTAGGACAAGTGTGACACTTAAGATACACTTTGCGACCACTATGACAACACTTGTGCGATAGTCCTTGAAACTTTGGAAATGAGTGCGATGGATGTTTATGTGGTTAGAACACCTCATTTACACAAAGATGACCTCTTGAAACCACCAAAAGAGGCTTCTATACATGATGCGACAATTAACATGTGAAAAGACGACATTTTTCCTATCTTACAAAGGGGACAAAAAACTCCTCAAGGAAACACATGGAATGAGTTTCAAAGTTTGTGATGACAATGTACAAGACCAAGGAAGGCTTCGAAATTGAGTCTAAGCCAAAATTTTGGAGGGTGTTGTAGCAACGACAACACTTGGCGACACACTGATAGAATTTCAGCTTCTCTACCTTGGTTAACTCTTATGTGCAGGGTCTTGGTTATTCAGGGAGTATTGATTCATCGTGTAGATTACTTTGACATCCCCACTTGCCCTATGAATGAACATGGTCCCCTCTATACCCTTATTGGTTGAACACATCATAAGATTATGTGATATCGCAAAGTTTCGAGTTGGGAAGAGTAGTGAAGTTCATGAGCTTAAGATTTTCAGAGTATGTTTTTTCATCTCTGTGTTGTTCTGCTTGCTAGAAAGCCTGGATATTACCCTGACGGAGTCACTACAGGAACACAAACATTCCTCTGCTGCCAGCGAGCCTGGATAGTACCCCGACGGAGTTGCTTGCTTCACCTCTTTATGCAAGAAGCCTTTCTCTTATTTCGCCTTTATTTATTTATTTATTTTATAGGACTGTGCATTGGAACTTATTCATTTTATGGGCAGAAGAGGGATCCCGACTTATTGAGAGCAAAATAGTTTGTTCCTTCAGAGAAGCATAAAGAGACCTCTAATTTAGGTTTTCTTGTTTAGATTTTCCCGTCTCCTCCTCTACTACTTGGATATGCATGACAACACGAAAACATAAAAACCAAGTGTGGGTATGAGGTTTTCCTGAATAGACATAGGTTCATGGTTTAACCAAAACTCTCCTCATGGACATATCATATTTTCCGTCAGAACTTCATCGACCAAAATATATAACCAACACAAGGAAGATGGACAAAAGTTTAGCCAAATGTTGAAGTGTCACAAGGCTCTCTTTAGCTTAGCCACACACAAAGAACCCAGGAAACATGTTGACACACAAAATTTATTTACATGACACAAACATAAAACAAAATCAAGCAAACAAGAAAATACTATGTACATAGTGTAGGGAACAACCCCAGATCATCATTAAAAATATTGCTTTAAGTCTTGCCATTGACGGGGAGAGATTTAATCCTCGCGTCAAGTGATTGAAGATGATGTGTGTTGGCCAAGATTTCGTGAACTGTGAATGGTCCAATCCACAGGGATTGAAACTTGTGTGTTTTCCTTTGTCCTCGTGGGCTTTGTCCCACTTCAAGGCTAAGTCACCCACACTAAAGTTATTATTCCTTGCATACTTCTTATCAAACTAATTCATGATACGGTTCCTGATGGAGTGAAAATATTTCTTTTGCTTTCATCCTTTCTTCCTACAACTTGTGAAGAGTGTCCATCCTATGCTACACTAATAAGCATGGCTTGCTTATGGATTCTTGCGAAAGTTGGAGAGCGGGAAAGTAAATGTTAGGAGGGATGATGGCTTCTTTTCCATACACTAGGAAGTAAGGGGAGGTGTTCAAAGAGGGCTTTGGCATGACTCAGTCAGCCCATAAAGCATTTACCAAAGCGGAGTGCCAGTTCCTCTGTTCATAGAACATGGTCCTTTTGATGATACATATGAGGTTCTTATTTGTGGACTCAATGAGACCATTCCCCTGCGGATAATAATTATATGAATGCTTCAATAAAATTCCATTTTCTAATGCAAAATCACAGGGTTTATGATGAAAAGTATGTCGCATTATTGAAAACAAGTGAAGTAAGAATGCCGAACTTGGAAATGATATTCTGCAGAAGGAACTTGATGACTTCCTGATTATTCACCTATTTAAGCGGAACTACTTATGTCCACCACATAAGGTAGTTTTTGGTAGTGAGAATGTAGCGGTGCTGCTTTGATGAATGCGGAAATATTTCTCCAGTAACATCCAAGCCCCACTTTTGAAAAGGTTCTTCCACTGGGATAGGCTGCAATGGGGTGGTTGACTTCTTGTTTCGTCCGACACATCTTTGACGTACTAGACACTTGCGGGCATAAACGTAAGCGTCTTTGAATAGTGTGGGCCAATAGAAACTGGTTCGCATGATTTTATGTGCAATTGTGTTGCTCGCAAGATGTCCCCCAACTGGTCCATCATGGAGGTCACACAATAATTTCTCTGAATCGTGCGCTTCCAAATACTTGAGAAATACTCCATTACGGTGCTTTCTAAAAAGCACCCCATGCACCAACTGAAAAGATAATGCTTTGAGTCTAAGTGCCCCTTCTGCTGTGCAGATAAATGGTAGGGCATGATGCCGTGATCAAGGTATTGGCACACATTAGCGTACCAAGAGTCTATGATAATAGTGGAAGAAGTTCGCTCTCATTATACATTTCGATTTCCTGTTCCCATCCAAAGGGACCTTCTTATTCTTTTGCATGCACTGCTTTTGCCGCTAGTTAACATAGACCGTGGCCCTTGATTGTGTGAGCTGGTTTGAACTCTAAGTCATACTCATGTAGACTAGTCATCCAGTTCACTCTTCTCTCACCCAGCTCTTGTTGAAAAAACAATGATCTGACTGCTGGGTGCGAAACAAAGATGATACAATGATTTTTCAAAATATAGGGTTGAAAGTGCTTCACCGCCTTGTATATTGCGTAAGCTTGTTTATCAATGGCAGGATAGTTGATTTTAGGTCCCTGAAGACTAGCGCTCATGAAAGATATTAGCCGCTCATTGTTATGAGATCCATCCTTTTGCGTAAGCACAACGACGAGAGAAGTGTTAGAAGAAAAGGTGTAGAGCAAAAAATCTTTGTTGAAATCTAGGCTGTATAGCGAAGGTGATTATGCGATAGCTTGCTTGATACGGGAAAACGCATCCTTGTCCCCTTTATCCCATCTGTAGATTGAATCCTTCTTTACCATCTCCTATATTGGCTTGACAATCTGAGCATAATCAAAGATGAACTTACGAAGGAAGTTGATTTTCCCCAGGAAGGACTGCATAACTTTCTTGTTCACCAGGAAGGGAATCTGCATAATTTCTTTGACCCTCTCCAGGTCTACTTTAATCCCACTTTTGGAAATGATGTGGCCCAAGAGATTATCCCTGTACATTGCAAAAATACTCTTTTTTGGATTAAGGGATATCTCGTACATAGGACATCGTTTGAAATTTTTTCGCAAATGACGTATGTGGTCAGATCTCTTCTTAGAAAACACCATGACATCATCGATGTAAACCACCATGATTTGTCCAATAAATCAATATAAGGTAATGTCCATGGCGTGTTGAAATGTTTCACCGACATTAATCAACCCAAATGGCATTCTCCTGAATGCGAACATACCCCACTTAGTGCAGAATGTTGTTTTAAGTCTATTAGGATCTGAAAAGAGAACTTGGTTGTATCCCAAATACCCATCCAATAAAGAAAACATCTCTGACCCTGATATTGTGTGTAGTATCTACTCCATATACGGCACAGGGTAGTTTCCTTTGTCTGAGGCGCGGTTCAGGTTGCGAAATTCAACACACAAGCAGATTTGCCCAAACATCTTCCTGACTGGGACCAAGTTTGATAACTAAGTAGAAAGTCACACTTTATATATGACATGAGCATCTAACAACTTCCTTAAATCCTTTTGAATGAGAGGCTCAACCATTGGATGTACCTTCTGCAACTTTTTTTGGAAAGACTTGGTCCCTTCTTTGATTGGGATTACATGCTGGATAATTTGCGTGTCATAAGTTTTGAGCTCGTCATACATCCACATGAATACATCTCGGTACTGCTTGAATAAGTGAATAAAAGCTTGCCACTCTTGTGGTGTGCAGCAAGTACAAAGATTGACAAACTTCAAATCTGCTTATGTTCAATTGATCTGCTCGTGCGACAAATTTGAGCTGCAGGTCTTTGCATTGACTGGACCTTAGAAGCGATTATGCAAGTAACACAACTTTTCTAATGATACCACACCTTTAGACATGAGCTTTCCTTTACTTGCGCTAGTTGCATCTTGCAATGTCTTCTCGTGCTTGTCCTCGTCGATAACTGCATCTTTGAATACATCGACGTTCGCCATAAAGTGTAGTATTTGTTGGTCATCATTGAAAACGTGTAAATTAGTAATATTATCAAGGACAAATGGCTTATAAAGAATTTCTATAGAAAAACTGTCCCTAAGCAGTGACAACATAGCAACAACATTTTCCAATGCATCCATAGCTACGTTGCACATTCTAGGAACAAAGATAATATTAAGAACTTGGAAATGCAAAATCAAATTTCATACCTCTTGTTGGTAACTTTTGAGGTGAGGTGAAACACAATGTATGGTATCACGTATCGATAGTACAATAATTTCTAAGTCACCTATGCTTTGAGAGCTGCAGTGCTGAGGTCGATGGTTCTTTACAAACCTAAGATGAATGCTTCATATTCTACATTGTTATTCGTGCACTCGAATTCCAAGCGACTAGAGATAAGATGTTTTCTCTGTCATGGATCTACTAAAACACAAACAGCTCTAGAGCCCTCTTGGGTTTGGTACCATCAAAATACAAAGTCCACATATCATACATACAAGGGCTACATACTACACTAGTACTATTATTATTATTATTGCTAACTGTACAAATATCATTTTCAAAAGTTGGACTAGGAAGGAGCTCCAACTGTGTATCTGTTGGGACTGGGGAAGGTTGAGCAAGATAACACCCCATTTCAGTTTCTAAAAAGAAATTGCCAAACATAAGATCTGCGAAATCCATTGGCTCATTCTTTCCCTCCAAGGGAGTTACCATGTGTTTCATGTACCGCTTTGAGTTCACCCACATATGATTATTTCTGCCCATATATAGAAGCCACAAATGTGACCAGTCCGTTGAAGGTACCCCTGTAACTTGCTGGACTAGTCTCTGCTTCCAGAATGTCCACAATTACTATGTTCATACATTGGTGAACTCAGTGATCAAATGATAAATGAATAAGCACACTTTTGAGTTCACCAATTGCATGGACAAGAGTCTTATCCAGCTGAATGATCTGTGCATCCATTTTATCCCATTATGTGTTGATTGTATTTGCGACAGATAGGGGAATTATGTTCACTGATGCACCAAAATCAACTAAGAAATTGTGTATATTATTATTGAAAATTTCAAATGTCAATAGAAACAGAGGGCAAAGTGTGATTACATCGAATGTTAAAGCATTAAGTACAGATTCCAAGGAACTAGAGGACTTACTGGATTCGGCTTCCTTTTGTGAAGAAAATTTGTTAGCTGAGAAGGATTGTCCAAGTGCACGTAGGAGCATGTCTCATTGGCTCGCAATCTTTGTTAATTCGAACATAGAGATATTCATGTGAGCCTTCTTCATTTCATCAAACTATGTTGTAATATAGTGCAAGAGAGATTGCCAAAGTGTTTGGGGGAGTTGGCTTGTCCACTACTTCCAGAGTGATCAAAATACTTTTGCTTCTTACGGAAGTAATTTTTCCTGTAACTTTATTTACATACTTGTTCTGAGTGTTTTGCGTTGCATTGACGGGCAAACTGATCTTTCTTAAAAAATGTTCGTTCAATTTCTGCTTTGTCAACTCTTGTGTAGGAGTTGACCCTTGAATTCTTAAGTTATATCGAGTGGTGTGCTTCTAGGCCGGGTCATTACTTAGTGGTTTCTTTTCGACATTTCTCTTTCCAACTTCGAGCGTGCAACTGAATGTATTCATTGCATGCCCCGTGCTTGGAGTCTCTTCGGTCACAACAATTTCTTCCTTTTCCTCCGTGGGCTCAGTCTGCTCGTCAATAAGAACAATGTCAATAAAATGCACAACCAGAGTGTTCATGTGGTGGTTCCATTGTGAGCATTTTTTCTATAAATGGTATTCTTGATGAAATGGACAATATTGATCCATGTCCATACTTTCAATATTCAACACAATGTTCAAGCTTTACGCAGACTTGGACGATTGGTTGTTATTGTTGCTGAAGTTGGAATTCCTTCTCAGAAGGTTGAACTTGGGAGGCTTGCTGCTCATGGTGGTTTCTCTTGACTTTTGTTTCAATTCTTCCAACTCATTAGACAAAGACTTGATAGTGTGAGTCAAGCTCTCGAGATCCATTGCTTCCTTTTCTTTGGCATTTCTTATAGAGGCTTGAGACCTTTTCCCTGTATCTTTGGTGTCCTTTGTTGATTCATCATCTGCGATGACTCCAATCAAACGCAAGTCCTTTTCAACTGTGATCGCCTCTTCAAAAATTTTAGCCAACGTTGGTTTCACAATTCCTTTCACAAACTACATAATGCTTGATGGTAAAGAAAATGTGAAATAGTCGGTTGTGATGGAGTCATGAAGTTTTGTGTTTGGTGGAAATTTGTTCAAGATACCTTTAAAACTCTCATTGAAATCTTTCACGTTTTCTTTTTGTTCCATCTTGAGATTGCCCAACTCTTTCAAAAGCAAGGCGGGGGTTTTATCATCAACGATTTTTTCAAGAAATAATTTCTTAAAGCCCCTCCAATTCTGGATCAAGTTTAGAGGAAGGCTACAATACCATACAATTTCTCTGCCATCTAAGGTACATGGAAACAACCTACATGCAACATCATCATAAAATATCTCGAGTGTTTGCAGATGTAGGTAGAAGTTGTCTAGATGGTCCTTTGCCTTTATTTCTTTGCCAGGGTCATACTTCATTAGTAGCTTCTTCGTGTGCCTTGGAATTTTGTGTAACACACCCGACATTGCAAGTAGGCCTTGAGTCATCTAGTCCAAATCTTGGTTTTCCATGTCTTCGTCGTTGTTTTCCCCTTCTTTGTCAAAATCTGATTGGTTTTCTTCTTCTTCTTCACTGCCTAACCTACGGAAAGTATCGTTCGAGACAACTACGTTATCATCGTCACCACTATTGAAGGTTGGAGGTTGTTCTGGTTTTTGTGCGTTTTCTTCAGAATTCGCTAACTCTTCAAGGTTGGCAAGAACTGACTCTTCAGCTGTAGAGATTACTATCCCAGTGGGGTTGGTTTTGTCATTCTTTGGAAAATATTGAAGATTATATACTCCGAGTATCAATCCAATAGATCTCGCAAAATTTCGAGTGATGGAGCAGATGCCCCAGATCCGGTCGTAATATATTTCGTAAGCTAGTACAATCTCGGGCTGGGAAGAATTACTAACTTCAGGAATGTGTGCAGGGGAGGTGTTGGGAATGTTACTTCCTTAACCATAGGAATTAATTCTGGGGTTGGGGAGGTTATCAACCATAAAAATTTGGCTTCCCTCCTAGTGCCAGAAATTTTGATGGTGTTGGACCCACCAACATTCAAGGGGTCTCCCTAATATGTGGTCCCAATTAGACCTCACACCATTTGGGATAGGAGCCCCATCTGGAATATGGCCCAGTTTCTGGTTATCTTAAATATATGCCTTAGCTCTAACTATCAGCAAGAGAGAGGAGTGCAAATGTGCCTTCTAAAATCAAGGGGTGTGTCTGGGGAGTGTTCGATCGTATGTGTGTCAAATTTATTTCACTGTGGAGGGGAGGAAAAGTGAGCCTCTAAGAGAGAGGTAGTAGTACCACCCTAGTAGAGACACACATAAACAAAAGGGATCTGTACAACACCAAGCAGAATAGTCCACATAGATGCAACAATCATTGAAACCAATGTAACAGGGAAGATCTGTCTAATATCCAACGAAATAGTCCATGAGGATGTGACAAAGATAATAGCAATCATAACACATTCTCAATATGATAAGCATGAAAATAACCGAAATAGTTCAACTACATTAGGACAGATGAAAACAAACATGAATTACAAACATTCACATAATAATCTTACAAATATCCATACTCCATGAATGATGAACGTGCTAGCCCATATGGCTTCTTATATTAAGTAAAAATTCCAAGACACATGTATACAATGAACATCACTAGCTCCAATAGTGGAGTGTTGGAGACACTCCTTGCTCCTAAAAAGAACTAGCTTATCTCTCTAATGCCTAGGAGCCAAGGTGAAAAGTCCTTTGCTCTTACAATGAGGGTGTATATACAAAAATGAAGAAGTGATGCTTCACCTTCCTCATGACTCTTCATCTACCCTCGCCACTGTTTGACTTCCTATGACTTTTCAACTTTACATGACTCTTCATATTCCATGCATGTCCTTTGGACTTCCGCTTTACAATACATTTTTGAAACATAATTTATATCATTAACCACAATCGTGTGGCATGTGACAACTCATGACATGACATGACATAACCTGACATTGCTGAAATAGATAGCTTGATGATGTGGTAGTGTCAAGCCATTGTTGCTATTGTGTACTGCAGGTCTGCTTGAGAATACTTTTCTTTTCAACCCTTCATGGCTCGGTGATAAGGGATCTTCAATGATCTCAAGTCTTGAATAGTGATCGCAAACTGGTGTCCCTTTGCTTTCTCTTGATTGATCAACTTGAGTACTCGACTACAAGAATGTCTTTCATGTTGAAAATAACAACAGGAAATGTTAAAAATAACACCAAGAAAAATCCTAATTTAATTTGTCCTTGAATTAAATTAGGAATTAAATTGTAATTGTAATTCTCATATCAACTTGTAATAGTTAACTAAGTTAATTTGACTTAGTTGACTCAATTAATTTGAGTTGGGAGTCTATCTAGAGTCATGTAGCGTGGTTCCTAAATTTAGGGGCTCAGGTTGAGTTCTTTTGAGTTGTAATTATTTAATTCAGTTGAGTTGAGTTAAATTTAGTTAAATTAGTTCCAAGTGATGGAGGAATTAGTGGGAGATCTAGTAGTGGGGTGTAACAAACACTGCTCAACCAGTAAACTGAAGATTCATTCATAATTAACTCATGCATGTCAGATCAGAGAAAGACCCAATTGAGATTGGAGTTTAGGGACAATGTACTATCAATTGTAAAATCATCTAAATTAAACAGATGGTGCATGCAATCAGAAGAAGACCTAAAATAAGTCATTCCTTAATTAGAAATCTCACTAATTTTAACCATTCGAATTGCCTTTAAAAGGAGGAATGAAGGCACAAGTTTAATCATTGTTTTGGGGAGCACGAGTTGGTGAGACCAAGCAATAGGAAGCACAATTTTGTGTGTGGAGCGTGTGAGAGAAAGGTGTGCCAAGATAAGCTTGTGCACAAGTTGGTAGTGAGATAGATAGCGATAATGCAGAGGTTGCTCGAGCTTGAGAAAAGCATTGTAATCTTCTCATATTTTCTGATTAATGCAATATACATATAGCAGGGGTTTTTAGATGTGGCTTTCCTTATAAAATTATTGTGTTATGTGTGATTGAATTCTTTCTCTTTTATGCTTCATGATTTCATCGATCATTTATTGTTTCTGCTCATGAGTAGAGTAGATTCAAGTCAATTGTTTTAGCATATTACAATTTGCAATTTGAATCTACACGAAATTTCTACATGGTATTAGAGTTAGATTTGTAGAAATTTCTACATGGTATTAGAGTTAGATTTGTAGAAATTTCTACATGGTATCGGAGCTAGATTTATAGAAATTTCTACATGGTATCAGAGCTAGATTTGTAGAAATTTCTACATGGTATCAAAGCTAGATTTATAGAAATTTCTACATGGTATCAGAGATGAAATCAATATAGAAGAGGAGAATATGAGTTTGTCTTTTGTAGGAGAAATTGAATTTGTAGTATCATACTTTAGAGCCAGCACGATGTCGTTCTACAGATTGAGACTCGAATATGCCGTTGAGGGTAGTTCGAACTATATTACATGGAAGGAAAGAATGGAGTCAGTGTTGGAAGACAACAAGCTTAAATAATTCATAGACAATGATATTCCTAAGCCTCCAACATTTGATGCTCAAGATATGGTAGAGTGGAGAAAGTGTGTGGCAAAGGTGAGAAGGATTATACTAGAAGGAGTTCGAGATCATATTGTCTCAAACCTCCACATTAAGGAAAATCCATTTGCAATGTGGAAGGCCTTGACATACCGGTTTCAACATAGTGGTGACCAGATGAAGCTAGCACTGAAGGACAAGCTCAGAAAGAGTGATACAATAATGAAGTACTTGACCAAGTTCACCCAAAGTTAGGATGAGCTTGGAAGTGTCGGTGTTACAATGGCTGAAGATGATATGGTGAGCCTAGCACTTCTAGGCCTTCATAACAGCTGACACAACTACCATGACTTAGTTAATGGGAGGGAGAAGCTACCAGAGTGGGAGCGGTTGTGGTCCAACTTGGTGTAAGAAGAGATTCGACAAAACACTAGAGATGGGATCTCATCCAAAGAAGTGGAAGAGACCTTTGCATTAGTCAGCTAAGAAAAGAAAGCCAAGGGAAATAAATCCCAAGGTGAGAAGGGTGGAAAGAAGAAGGACTTGCCGAAAATCAAGTGTTTTCACTGTCACGAGTTCGGGCACTATGCCACGAAATGACCACAGAAGAAAGCAAACAAGAATGAGTCCACAATAGCAGCAACAAGTGAAGCTCTAGCTTCACAATTTGAGTTTGATTTCACTCTCATTACATGCATGGCAAGCACTGTAATGGGAAGCATGTGGTATCTCGACAATGATGCCTTGTTCCATATGACAGGGAATACAAATCTCTTCAGTGACTTGGAGGAGAAAGACTTCAAGCATAACATAGAGTTTGGAGATGATGGGAGGTATAATGCGATCGACATCAATACTGTTACTTTTTAGAGGGAGTTTGGATCCCCTCTTAGAATTATAGATGCGATGATTATTCCAGGACTAAAGAAGAATCTTGTTTTCGTCGTGGTATTGGAATACCGTGGCTACAATGTGATATTTAGAAAAGGAAAGGTTTTCCTTAGACACATCGCCATAGGACATGTGAAACTGATCGATGTGCAAGTCAAGAACCTGTATGCACTTGAGGTACAAGATGCATGCAAAGCCTTGAGTAAAAAGATAAAAGTTAGAGAATTGGTGGTTGAGAGGAAGCATGGATTACCTCTCAATATACAACATCAGAAACAACCTCAGAAGCAACCTCAGCAAGTTGTGGAGAAACCACAATTGGAGAAGCAGAGAGAAGACTGAGTGGAGACATCCACTCAAGTAGAGACCTTCAGTAGGAGTAAATTTCAAGCCAAGTGGGCAGAGGGAGCACATGAAGCCATACCTCCTGGTGTGAGGTGGGGCGATGTGAAGCAATAGTCCCAAGAGTGCAGAAATTGGGAATGATCCCTTGAGGTGTTTTTTGTCTCATGGATCATTACCTTTGTATATTTTTACTTGTAGATTCAACAAATTATGTGATATGTTAAAACACAAGACAATAATCTACTCTTCTTTTCAGCGGAAACCAAAATTGATCGATGAAAAATAAGCAGAAAAGGAAGAATATTAATCACACATAAAAAAATATTTCTCTAGGGAAAGCAACTGCTAAAAACCCTAACTATCTATATTGCATTAACCAGAAGATCTAAGAAGAAAATACAATGCTTGTTCGCCCTGAACAATTCCTGCACTAGTACAATCTATCTCTCTTCTTCTTAGGTTGATTTTGGCCAACACTTAGCCAATTTACTAGACTTCCAAGCCCCTACTTGCTTTCTCGATTCTTGAGAGACTTAACCTCTATTTAATGTGGAAATTCCCTCTCCATAACTGCACAATCCAAACATAGGCCCTCAATTGATTGCATGCACCATATGTAAAATTCAGAAAATTATACAACTGATAGTACACTATCCTTGAACTCTAATCTCAACTGGGCCTTCCTCTGAACTGACATATATGAGTTATTTATGAGTGAATCTTAGTTAACTAGTGTGGTACTGGTGATGCACTAGAAGGTAATGATCCATGAGACAAACCATCTCAATGGACCCTGCCAAAATTTCTGCACTCTTGGGACTAATACTTCACGTCGCCCACCTCTCACCTAGAGGTATGGTTGCATGTGCTCCCTCTGGCCACTTGGCTCAAAATTTCCGCCTACTGGAGGTCTCTGCTTGAGTGGATGTCTCCACTCGATCTCCTCTCTACTTCTATAATTGTGGCTGCTCCACAACTTTCTGAGGCTGCTTCTGAGGCTTCCTCCGGGGATACATGTTGAGAGGTAATTCAAGCTCCCTCTCAACCACCAAGTCTCTAACCTTTGCCTTCCTCCTCAAGGCTTTGCATGCATCGTCGACCTCGAGAGCATACATGTTCTTGACTTGCACACCGATCTGTTTCACCTGTCCAATGGCAATGTATCTAAGGAAAAACTTTCCCTTACTAAAAATCACATCATAGCCACAGTGTTCCAATATCGCGACGGAAACCAGATTCTTCTTTATTCCTGGAACATACATCACATCTGTGATTCTGAGAGGTTAGACAATTTCCCTCCGAAAGGTAACTATATCGATTCTAGTAGCGCTATACCTCCCGTCATCTCCAAACTCTATGTTCTGCTTGAGGTCTTTCTCCTCAAAATCACTGAAGAGATCTCTATTCCTCGTCATATGGAACGAGATACCGCTGTCGAGATACCACACGCTTCCCATTACAATGCTATCCATGCATGCAATGAGAGTGAAATCAAGTTCGAATTGTGAAGCTAGAGCTTCACCTGTTGGCTCCTTCTTGCTTGCTTTCTTCTGTGGGAAATTCGTGGCACAGTGCCTGTACTCGTGACAACGAAAACACTTGACTTTTGACAAGTCCTTCTTCTTGTCGTCAGCCTCGCCTTGGGACTTCTTTCCCTTAACTTTCTTTTCTTTTCTCACTAATGAAAAGTCCTCTTCCACTTATCTGGAAGAGGTCCCATCTCTGGTGTTCTTCCAAATTTCTTCCTATACCAATTCTGACCATAACTATTCCCAATTTGGTAGCTTCTCCCTCCCATTAACAGAGTCCTGGTAACTGTGCCAACTCTTGGTAAGTCCTAGAAGAGCTAGGCTCACCATATTGTCTTTGGCAACAATAATATCGACACTTCCAAGCTCATCCCGACAATGGGTGAACTTGGTCAAATAATTCAAAATTGAGTCACCCTTCTCCATATTAATCTTTCTGAGTTTGTCCTTTAGTGAAAACTGCCTATGGTCACTTCTATTTTGAAACAGGTTCGTCAATGCCTTACACATTGAGTATTGAGTATCCTTTCCTTGGAGACTCGAGACAATGTGGTCTCGAAACTCCTTCTAGGATAATACTTCTTGCTTTTGCCACACACTTTCTCCATTCAACCAGATCTTTAACATCAGATGCTTGAGGCCTAGGACTATCATGATCCATGAATTCCTTGAGGCCATTGTCTTCCAACACTGCC
>APFE030551495.1:108709-181625 GCA_000404065.3 Pinus taeda | reverse complement strand
AATAAAGAATCATTTCATATTATTTCTGGGTTTATTTGCATTATCTTATATTTTCATATCAGATCTATAATATTTATGGGTTAGATCTACAACAATTGGTATCAGAGCTACAACAAACTTTATGACAGGTGCGACACTTAGGATATACTTTGCGACGACCGTGACGACACTTGTGCAACAATGCTTGAAACTTTTGAAATTAGTTCAACGAATGTTTACATGGTTAGAACAACTCATTTACACAAATGTGACCTCTTGAAACCACCAAAACAAGATTATATACATGATACAACAACTTACATGTGAAAAGACAACAATTTTCTTATCCTACAAAGGGGACAAAAAAAATCCTCAAGGAAACACATGGAATGAGCTTCAAAGTTTGCAACGACAATGTACAAGACCAAGGAAAGCTCCAAAATTGAGTGTAAGCCAAAATTTTGGAGGGTGTTGTAGCAGCGACAACAAAAACTCAAGCTTTGTCAAGGTCAGTTGAGGGTTTGAGAACTTGTGATTTTTATGTAGATGATTGCAAAGCTTTGTCCTTTGAATTCTATCCATCCAAGAAGGGTTCAGAAAAATACTATTAGGGTAGTCATACAATGATTTCGAGGAGGGAAAATTGTTGTGATTTGATGGTTCATTTTGGGCCTAATGTACAATGACATTATAAAGGATAAATCACTATGAGAAGACCTTGTATGAAGCCCATGTACGATGTTTTAAAGGAAGGCAAATCACTATGATAAGGGTACTAGTTGAACCCTGTTAGTGTCCTATGTTATAGTAATCAAAGTCAAGCTTAGCTTTTCATCATTCTAGTCAATTTGTAAAAGGTTTTGCTATGATATCTTAGAGATCAAGTTATTAGTCTTTTGAGTAAAGATATAATGGATTTGGGTTTTTCATCATTGAGTAGAATCAAGCAGTGCCTTTTCAAGTCAATTGCAAGGTGAAATCATCAAATCATCATCATTACAAGTTGGTGTTGCGCTCATCATTTGTGTTGCACTTCCATATTTGAATTTGCAACTAATCATTGTAAATAAATGAGGTTGGTAATGTGTGGAAGGTGCAAAATGCATGCATTTGGTTCTCAAAAAGTCATCGAAACAATTTCTCCTCCTCCTCAGATGTTATGAACAAAAATAGAGTTGTTGCGCTTTGTCTGCAGGGGTTCATTGTGCTTCTGCAAATTGGAGGCTTTCTTGTGCCACGATCATTATCAAGTTCCAAATTTCTCTTCTCTAAGATAGTCCACGTTGTATGTTGTCATTTTCATCTTTAATAATTGAGAAGAATGCCCAAAAAAGCTTGCAACCCTCATAGACTTGAATGTGATGCGCTTTATTGCTGCGTTACTATCAAAGGCATGGAGTTTTAATAGAAGATCAAGGTTTTGGTATTATTTCTTATGTATGGAGGTTCAAGGAGATATTTGTGATTGTAAATATCATCAATCAACAATTTTTCTCAGTGAAAAACTTCAATGCCTAGTCATATTCACTCTAATGAAAGTCGTTGTGCTCAGGCACTGCGCTTCTGTTGTAGATAATGGTTTTCAAAGAGGGGAGGTTTGCAGTTTGGTCATGTGTTTTTTAATAGGTATTTGATGATTTAAGAGTAATTTTCCACATGTTTGGCACATTCACACGTACAAGAGATGATCATAAGTATACAAATGAAATTCGTTGTGCTTTGGCATTGCGCTTCTGCTGTAGGTGATGTTTTTTTAAGGATGGGGGGTTTACCGTATGAAAATAGGTTATTCAAAAAGTATCTGATGATTTTCAGGTTATCTTTCACATGTGTGATACATTCAAAGGCCTAGGAGGTGATAAAAAACATGCAAATCGTGAATTCACTACGCTTTTGAAGTAGCGCCGCGAATGCACTGTGCTTCCACATAGTCAATAATGTGACCATGAAATTCATATCTAGACCTCATGTAATTGACTCTCATGATTATGAAAAGTGTCCTTAAGTGTCTTGCATGTTCAAATTTGAAGCATTTGAAGGAAGCTCAATGCGCTTTGGCTGCAGGGGATTTGTTGTGTTTTTACTGTTTTAGCAATTAATTTCAAAATCGGTTTCTGACCAAATAGAGAGGAATTTTGAAAAGGTGAAAGAGGTTTTTGTAAAAAACGAGCTAAATTACAATAACCTCCTTCTTTTGTAACATGTGTCATATATTAGAAGATTCCAATGAATCTTTACTACCTGTTTTTCAGATTTCATCATTTCCTGTTTTAGTCATGATATTTGGGTGCGGATTCTGAGGATATGGAGAAGAATTTTCGAAAAATGAGAGAGGTTTCTCTCAAGAACAAGCTCATCAACAAAAACATCCTTTTGTTTTGTAACATCTATCATTATGCAAGAGATATGATCTAATATTTGACCTTTATCTTCTAGAAATTCGGTCCCTATTTCCTAGCAAGCAGTTTCTAAATCCAATGTAATTGACTCTATCTCTGGGGAAATGGTTGAGCTCAACCTCCTAAGTCCAAGGATGAGATAATTGTATATATTTCATGAATTTTAGTGTGCAAAAGGTTGGTTGTTCATGGTTAGAGAAAGAAAAACAATGTGCATTGTACCTTTCCATTTTAAAGTTTTCAGTGAATTATCAAGGATGAGGTTTATTTTCTCAGGGATTCATGTGTCAGTTTTTGATGGTGATGTGTTCTCATGTGTTGTAAGTTTATGTCTTGTTACAATCATGCTTGAATGTTAGGTCTTCATGTTTAATTAAGAAAAAATTGTTTTAGAATTCACTTTTAAAGTGCTTTGTTATGGCTTAATGAACATTTTAATGTTTGCTTCTATTAAGATATCTAGAATTCATCCTCAACGAGATGCTTTAGAAATTGTCAATTCCACAATTCCTATGTTCACCCCTCTACAACAAAATTCGATAAAAAACACCAGAAGGATTGCCTACCTCGCCCTTGTTAAAATATTCCTCATTTTATCCTTTCACTGAAAACCGTTAGCTCCATATGACTCCATGCCCAATGGATTTTCCCTCTTCTCTCTCATCAAACCTTTAAACCTATTCCCCTATGATATCAATACCTAGCCTAAAATATAAGACAACCAGTCATCTAAGTGACTAGAGATTCATATAGTGAGAGCACTCTTTGAAGTTGGAAGGGCTAGATTCTGGTTTTAAAGTGGTTTGTGGTTTCCTTTGGGTTCTTCTCCTTAGCCTAGAGGAATTACAAAGTGCTAACAAATCTTATATACAATGATATTGAAGTTGTGTGAAGGAAAATTTGTGGAGATAATTATGCAAGGATTTTGGAGCAACATAACCCTTGTGAGAAACTTGATGTGTAGAGGTATTGGAGCAACATTATTCTCTGTGAGATAGGTGGCAAAGGACTTGTTAGGTGTTCAAGACAAGTGGATTGAAAGGGCTATGGTCAAGTACTTGGTCAACAAGTAAGTCAAGTTTGTTCTTATTCGTGGGTAGATTGAGAATCAAACATAGTTGACCTCAACCCCTAGTTTTCCTTATATTAGGGCTAATTGTAAGGGGCACGATCCTTGGTACGAGAGCCCTATGTTTATCGTACTAAATTTGTAATATAAATAAGTTTTGGGTCTACAAATCTTTGTGTACTTTGTTGATTCACTATTGTACATTTCCATTGTGCAAAGAGATTAGAGTTGTGTGTATTTCAGTGTGTTTGTGATCATGTATTAGACATAAACTTGATTCTAAAGTACTAGGAGAAATCAACTGTACCTAGGCCCTTCAGAAAGTACATGGCCTAAGAAGATGCAGTGTCGAGAGACATGAGCCTCATGATAACAATAACATATTACACATGTCCCAGAGTACCTTCAGGACCCAAGACGTTGGTCTACCTTGACTTGGTTTTGAGGATTCTTCATGATGTCAACACTAGATTCAATATGTCCCCATGCTGACCTTGACACAACTTGATGGGTTCGAGTTAATTCAAAACCCAGATAAGGATGGTATCCCATTGAGAGACTAGGGAGGGCTTGTTGCAGTAGGGGAAGCCCTAACATTGGAGGAAAGGAGGCCTTATTTTACAGTTGGAGACCTATGGAGACCACTTGATGGTGCCCCAACTTCCCTTGGGACTCCACAAGAAATATTGAGGTGGATTTGAGGTCCATCCTTAAATTTTGGATCACCTAAGAATCTACATAGTTTGACACCTCATCACACATTTACATGGAATTTGGAGCATCAATTATGGATGATGTCAAAATTTAGAGAGGCTACATCTCACACTTGTGGGCTATTATGTCTATTTTGGCACTTGCTAATGGGTTGGCTTGTAACCCAAGGTCATTTAATAATCGAACTAGTTTTTATGAAATTTGTAGGCTAAAATTAGGAGACCTAATCCTCATATAAAGAGAGGATAGGATCAAGTAATTTTCATCATCACTTATGGATCAACTAGACCTCTTTAAAAGATTTCGGCCTAGCTAAAACAATATTGTATCTTGTGGAGATATGCTATATTGAGGATTTTTTTCTTATGGAGATATTCTTTGGTACCATAGATTCCATTTTGGAGTAATAAAAGATTGATTCGTGTATTATATCTTGTAAGTGTACCTTCTATTTGATATATCTGTGTAATTTGTGGCTATTGTATGGAATGGTTAATATCTAGGGTTTCTATGTGCTAGTTATTGTTGAAAAGTATTCTATGGAATCTTAGTAATGGTATTGCATGCATTACCTAATTTTAGAATTTATATGACAATCTAATAAGTGAATCTTTCAACTAGATCTCCACATTGACTTTTCTACCTAATAAAAATGATCGTTGGGGTTTAAAACCTAGGGTTTCATATTTCCCTTACTTTTCTCTAGGGTTTAGTTCTTTTCCCCTAAGTTAGAAATCCCATAGATTCCATCACCCAAGGTCAAGGCATTGGGCTTTGGTCACATTGTTGTCACACCAATTTTTTTTAAAAATTCACATTCTTCTTCTCTTCCTAAAACTTATGCCTTGGAAATTTTGAGCCCTAAATTTCGACCCTAAATTTTTGGCCCCAAATTTCTGGCTATGAATATTTTTAGTCCTAAAATTCCGTCCCCTAATTTTTTTGGTCGCAAAAATTTTGGCCCTACATTTTCAGCCCCAAATTATCGACTATGAATATTTTTAGTCCTAAAATTTCAGCCCCTAAATTTTTGGGCCTAAAAAATTCTGGCCCTTGAAAGCAAGTCATTGGGGTTACAGTTTGAAGGACAATTCAACAAGGGCTTAGATGTTGCGTTGTTTTGAATTCATTTCATTGTGTTGAGCTTTAAAATATCAAAATATAACAATTTGCATGGTTGAAATTGCTTCCCTAGGGTTGACGTCATCAACCCTTGGCAATTCTAGGGATAGGAGAACCCTAGTTCTATACTAAGGCTTCACCTTAGGGTCACTTAAAGGATTTTTGTTCATTTTGTTGATAATACCAATTTTCATAAGCCTTTTTTCGGTCTTAAGTTCTTTTGTAAGCCTTTATCATTACTTATCCCTTAAACCCTAGGCCATAAAATACTTTTGACAGGTCCCTTAGAGAGCACATTATTCCTTGTTTCACTAATTGGGCCTTCTTCTTAGTTGGAGTGTTCTCCTTAAGCCTTTTGCAGGATTCTCCTAAGGTATTTTATTCCTTGTCTAATAAGATTGAGCCTTGTCCTTAGTCGTAATATCTTGAGTAGGCCTATTCAACCTCTTTTCTAAGTTCCTTTAAGCGTACACTTCTTCTTATTACAAATAATTGAGCCTTGTTCTTAGTTTAAGTACTACGTTTGAACCTATTCAATTGTCACCTTTGAACCCTATACCAAGAATATACTGTAGGTGACTGATCCATAATTTCTCAGTTACCTGCATTATCCAAGACCTTTTCTTCGGTTGATGTTAACAAAATTGCATGAAAGAAAATGTAAAAACCATGTATGAAACAACTTAAAAAAGAGGAAACATAAAGGAGACCATAAAGACAATGCACACAATGTTTGATAATGGGGTTCATCCAGTGTGGAAAATGTCTCTGAGCCCTGCTTCAATAGTGGGGAGGCCACTTCATTCATCTCATAAAAAAGAAAGACAAGTACATGGAAAAATACATGAATATACCTCCAATCGTGGGACTGACGTGGAAATGGGTTGCTCAGATCCAAAAACATACTACACTAGTGAAATCCTCTCGAAATTTTGAGTATAAACTTGACTATATTTTGTCACCTACAACTCTGGCCCCTCGCATTAGGGGAGTTTTGAGGTCTAAAATGGGCTTCCTAAGAAAAATGTACAACCAAAATAAACTTTATAAGAACCAATAGGATTTAAGGTGATGATGTCAACCATGGGGGATGATTCACCATTTTTGGAGTAAAAATAAAAATATTAAAAAATAATTAAATAATAAAACTATTATTTCAACTTGTATTTTCAACTTATCTCCCTAAGGTTTTACTCAAATTTCGAGCAGGAGTACTCATTAAATGCAAAATTTAATTCCTCATCCAAGGAGTACCCATGTTTCATACTTTCGATGGACTCTACGACACAAAAAATGAGAAATGCATGAAGAATGTGATTGCAATCATATTTTTCATGCATTTCTCATTTTTCATGTCGTGGGGTCCATCAAAAGTATGTAACGTGGGTACTCCTTAGATGATGAATCAAATTATGCATCCGACAAGTGTTTTCGCTTGAAATTTGAGTAAACCCATAGGAAGATAAGCTGAAAATATGAGTTAAAAAAATAGTTTTTTCTATTTTTCCCTCTAAAATTTGATGATGTAATCTAATCTTATTTTATTATTTCCACTATTATTTTATAATTTCCTTAGGAGGCCCATTTTAGACCTCAAAAAATCCCTAATACATAATCTAAAAGATTCCACAACAAATTCCCTCACAAAAATATTCTTTGAATATTCTAGGGAATATGCTCTTGGAATATTCCCACCTTGAACTACATGCCACGCAATTCTGCGCTCTGCGCATGGTTCCAAAGCCGGGTTCCAAGTCCACTAACTGGTCCTCCCCTGTTCGCACAATTGAGTTGGGTTTTAGTACTTTTCGCTAGGCATTAAAAGCAACGTCAAGCGATTGGCCCAACGGTAACACTGTCGTAAATAAGTCGTGGTTGGTTGGTCAATCGGGGGTTCAAACCCCGTGGCCAACCACCGTATATTGTTTTTACAATAGCAACAAAAAACCCGTCGTTTTTCCATTTGAAAGTTTGTCACTGAATATAGTTTGGGTTTGGCGAGTCCGCTAAAATGATGACCGGTCTACCCGTCCTCCAACTAAATTCGCTGACCTCAAGCACTATGTCACCTTTCCACCAAACCAGTCGCTGAAAACAATAGATTCCACTGTCTTATTTCCCCACTAGTTTCCCTACCAACTTTGGTAAGGGTTGATCAGCCAATCCTAGGGTGCCATGTGGCACCTAGTGATTGGGCCACATGGTGTCCTTAGATAGGGCCTCATCTCCAACCATATAGACAATCTAATATTGACATGTGGCAGTACTAGATTGGTCCATACTATTGACTGAATTGTTGACTAGGCTTGGTAGCCTAATGTCCACTTGCAATACTTTTTTATTGTTTGACAAAAACTTCAGATCGCCATAACTTTTGCATACGATGTCTGATTGAGGTGTCATTCACGTCGTTGGATTTAGAATGACGAGCTCTTGGATTTGAGCTAGGTTTCTCTAAGATTCGTGGACCTCAAAATTTTAGACTTTTTGGATCCTCCTAGATCATTCCTCCCCACTAAGAAGCTTCTGGGCCTCGAAAATCCTTATCAATCAATTGGAAGGTGAGAGAATTACTCCCTCACTTTATTCTTTTCAATCCATTAAGCCTTACTTAGATGCATCCCTTTGAAACCCACACAAAGGTACTCCACATCTCCTCATCGTGAAGTCCTGGTCATCTTGTCAAGGATGATGTCCTTAGGCAACTTGTCCAAATACTCTGGTGAAAAATCATCCACTGAAGGTACCTTTCCACTCTCCTCCGGGTCCATGATCATAGGTCGCTCGTAGAGGTTCAAGTTTTCAACATTAACCACAAAATACATCTGCATATATGCTAGAAGATCAAGATGATAAACATTGTTCCTAATCTTCTCCAAGATGGTGAAAGGACCATATCTGATTGGTCTCAATTTCTTGCCTTCTCCCTTCATCCTATCCTTGCTAATATGGATCCATACCCTATCTCCAACCTAGAACTGATGATCAACTTAGTGTTTGTCATGTCGAGCTTTATATTGAGCTTGACTCTTCTCCAAGTGTTCCTGCATTACTTGATGAATCATTTGGATCCACTGAATGAACTTGCATGCTTTGTCCTCATCACATTGTTCAATGGAATCCTCATCCTTCCCAAAGATTAAGTATAAGGGATCCTTCGGCAGGTACCCAAAGCATGTCTCAAATGGTGAGCTTTGAGTAGATGAGTGCATGGCCCAGTTGTATGCATGATGCACATACTGGATCTGCTCACCCCACAACTTGGGATGTTTGCTGCAATAACCTCGAAGCAAGTGAACTATTGTTCGGTTTACAACCTCTATTTGTCTGTTGGTTTGTGGATGAAATGTCATGCTCCTCTTGAGTTTGGTGTCCATCATCTTCCATAAACTTTTCCAAAATTCTCTAAGGAATCGAGAGTCCCGATCAAATACAATGGATGTGTGCAACCCATAGTGGAGCCAATATATACTGAAAGAAGAGTTGAGCAGTCTTCTTAGTAGCAATCTACTTCTTACATGGCATTACACATCTTACTAAACCTATACACCACAACATACAAATAATCATGACCCTTTCTTGACAAAGGAAACCCTGCTACAAAGTCCATGGAAACACCTTCCCAAGGACATGAAGGAACATGGAGTGGTGTCTATAGCCCCAATTTTCTATTAGTGGGCTTACAAATATAACACATCACACATCCCTTTACATATTTTGATACAATCTCTTTCACATGAGGCCAATAAAAAAACCTTTGCAAGTGAGACATAGTAAATTCCCAGATACAAGATAAGTGTGGGCTTCTCGTATTACATGGACTCTCTCATTGGTCAAAATACATAGTTTTCCAAGGGGTTAAAGTAATTTTCTCTACAAATGGTGGTTGTCTATGTGTGATCCATGTGTTAACTTCTCATAAATCTCCTTGGAATCTTCATCAACAACATATTGCTCAACATAACTTTCATGAGACAAGGAAGCATTTTTCAAAATAACAGATGTAAAAACAAGAGGTCTAGAGAGCATATATGCTACTTTGTTGCTTGTACCCTTTTTGTACATGATTACTAAGTGAAACCGTTGGAGATATCCCATCCATGTCGAGCTTGCTGCAACTCGGTTTGTGATTGGAGGTATTGTAAGGGTTAGTGGTATATATGAATAATAGTATCCTTTCCAATCAAGCAATGTTTCCATTTCTTGACACTTTGCACCAAAGCATATATCTCCTTGTCATAAGTGGGATAATTCACAACATGTTGAGAGAAAGTCTCTAAATGGTAAGAGACCGATTTCCATTGTTACATCAACACTGCACCCATGGCATAACCACTGACATCTGTCTCAATCTCAAATGGCTTCTAGAGGTCAGGCAAGGCTAATACTGATGCAATACTAATCTTTTCCTTCAGGGTGTCCAAAAGCATTATCCTACTTTCCTCCCCATTGAAAAGTCTGCGTCACATTGGTTAAATCATGCAAAGGTGATTCTATAATGGAGAAGCTGGCAAGGAACCTCCTCCAATACTATAATGCACCCAAAAATATTCTTACTTCTGTTACATTGGTAGCAATAGGCCATTTAACAATTACATCAACCTTCGAAGGATCAATTTTCAATTGACCTCCTCCAACAAGATGACCTAAATAAACCAAATAAGTTTTCCCAAATTCACATTTGGACATTTTTACATACAATTTCTCCTTTGGCAAAATATCAAGCACCTTTTGACATGTTTTACATGATCATCCCAATTTCTCCTGAAAACAACTATATCATCAAGATACACAAACACACAATCATCTAGAAAATACCTAAATATATCATTCATCACCCTCATAAATGTGGTTGGGGCATTGCACAACCCAAATGGCATCACCAACCACTCGAACAACCCTTGCTTGGTATTGAATGCATTTTTACACACATCATGCTATACAATTATGATTTGGTGGTAGCCACTACACAAATCCAACTTAGTGAAATAAACAACATTTTTCAACTAATCAAGTAAACCATCAATGTGAGGGAGAGGGTAGCAATTGTTTACCGTGATCTTGCTGAGTCCCTGATAATCCACGCACATCCTCCATGTGCCATCCTTCTTTGGCACCAACATTATGGGTGAACCACAAGGAGAAGAGCTAGCTCTGATGAGCCCTTGGTTCAACAAATCCTGCACCTATTTCTTGATCTCCTTCATTTCAACAACTGACAACTTGTACATGCCCACATTAGGAAAAGGAGCATCTTGTTGGAGATGAATTTCATTTTGGATTTCCCTTTTAGGAGGAAACCCAATTGGTTCCTGAAAATTCCCACCATAATTAGAAACAACATCATACAATTCTTCCCTGTGAGAAGGGTCACAACCTTGGAAAGCATCAGATGCCTCTACATCTTTTTCCTTTACAACCATGAGCATGCAAATTTTACTAGAGTTAATAAGCCTTTTTATTTGACACGCACTAACAAGGTTTGCATTGATCTTCACACAATAGGCTCTGACAATATACTCCACCCCATTGTTGGTGAGATGGTATTTGTTCTCATGTCGGAAGAAAATTGCTTGCTTGTCATAAAAATACGTACTTCCCAAAACTATGCCACATATATCCAATGGGAAAACATCTAAATCAACCTCATCTACTAGTTTTGATGAAATGAAAAACCTAACCCTACATTTCTCGGTTACATGGAGTTTTGCATTGTCACATAACCTACCAAGAGGGTAGGGTTTTGGATGAGGCTTGGTTTCAATTCCACACTTCTTAATAGTTGATTCTGAAATTAAATTGACTTGAGATCTTGGGTCAAATAATATTTCTACTTTGGTATGTTTTACCACAACCCTAATATGGAACAATTCACTCTTTCGTTCATCAACAAGAGACTCATTTGTAGAACTTGAACTAACATGAATTTCAAAGCTTGAATTAACATGAAGAGAGTTGTTACCTTGTATGCGCACAACTGTAATCTGTGTCTCATAACCGGAATCAAATCCAAGGTCTTGTTGCATAGTTGCCATCGTTTTCTGCTTCCCTTTCCACCAATTATCTTTGGCTTCAATTTTGGACGCAACTTCCAACAATGCTCTTCATCGTGCCCTTCCTTCTTGCAATGTGTACAAGATGGCTTTCCTTCTTCTTTCTTGGTTGTATCTATCTTCTTGTCCTTTCCCTTTCCTTTTCCTTTGAATTTGCTGTTATAAGGTTTGGATGGGGACTTCTTTGGATGATCTTCCTTGTCATGTTTACCCCTACTTTCAAGATGTATATCCTTAACACTAGCCATATCAATAGTAGTGGGTTCAAACAACAATAAATAATGTCGGATATAACTATGTAAAGCACCAATATATTTCATCACAGTCTCAAGTGAATCTAAAGGAATGCTCAATGTTAAAACTTATTTCCTAAATTCCTCTGAGAATTCTATTTTTTTAATATAATTTTTTTTTTTGTAATTAAATTCTCATATATTATTATATATATATATATATATATATTTAATGGCCAAAAGGCCTAATAATAAATTGGAGAGCCTCCAGAATTTGGGTAGCGAAACACCTCGATTATGACAACAACAAGGTTGACGCAATTTTAATAGCCAATGGTCAAGGTCAGATAACTTGGCTTTGATACCAATGTAACGACCAAAAGAGTTATATGTAGCGAAAATATTTAAAATACTTCAAAGACATAAATTTCCATTGTAAGACATGTAACTGTATATTGAATTGATATGAGATTTACAAATGAGAATGAAGGCCTGCTTATAAACCCTAGGCATATACCCTTTCGTAAATGGTCATGTCTCTTAAGACATGCCTCTTCATTATTAACTAACTAACTATTAACTAATAAAGTATTATTTATTATTTATTATATTTTATATTTACATTATTATTGTTATATGAATTATATTCATAACAACATTTTTATGAAATATATAGTAAATAAAAATAAATTGTTAAACACACATGGAAATGCTTGGCAATGCTATTAAGAGATTCAAGTTTAAATTTGAATAAAGTTACCGATTTGAGCACCTGAATAATATCATATTTACCATGCCAAATCATATGTTTACGAAATTATGTTGATCAAGAAAAAAAATACCATTTTTTTATAACAACTATATACTTAAACTAGATCATAATATACTACCTTAATAAATATTTGTTTACAAGACTAAATGTTAATGTATCCCCTTAAAGAACAACGTAAATTAATAAAAGTGTATAATCATGCATCAGCTCATTCAAAATATATTTCAAGGCAATAAATTCTAAGGCATGCAACATAGTAATATATGACCAATTTAAAGGCATAAAGGTCTTAGATCCTACAACCTTCAAGCATGCTTAATGCTTAGACAAAGCACTAAATACACTTTAACACTCTTATGCCTTGCTACCAAATGTGAGTAATGACTACATGATAGACTTGTGGTTGCATGGAAAGAGATATGTCTAATTTAAAGGCATAAAGATATCAGATCCTACAACCTTCAAGCATGCTTGATGTCGAAATGGGGCACTAGATACACTTTAACAATGATGAATCAACACTAGATGTGCCTATATGATATAGACACATGTGGTTGGATGGAAAGAAATTATTACGATGCAAGATAGATTTAAAACATTTGCTAGCAATGTAACTAATGTGGTAGGGGGATTTTGAGGCCCACAATCATGGGTTTTGATTAAGAACATGACTACAGTTGACAAAGTTCACACAACCTTCTTCCTAGACTCCTGCACACACTAGAACCAAGTGCAAACTTAGATGTCTTTGTCATAAACCTAGGTGCAAGATGATGCACCTCAAGCTATCAAGGGATGCACTGTGCATCCCCCCAACAAGATTTGGAGTGTCCCTTGTTATGACAATAATTTTGATTATGGTATGGGGCATCAACTTTGGTAACAACTAGTGATGGGATGCATTGACCCAATTTTTCCAACAGTCATCAACCTCTCTGTTGAGAAATCTAGGGCAACTAGATTAGGTGATTTCTCTTTCTTTGATAACTGTTTTTGATGTTCTTTTACTTGATTTGATGTACTTGATATTAGCTTCTTATTTCACTTGATTATTATTGTGTTCTGATCATCAAATAACTACCAAACTACGAAGATAAAAAAGACAAGAGGACACAAAATGTAGGCTGCTAGCCAGGGCCAAAACCTCTCCTCTTGAGAGGAAAACCCACAAGAATTCTTCTCTTCTTATAGAATCTTCAAATGACGAATTTCAAGACCTATGACCCTTGACAAAGACCCCTCCAAGACCAAGTTAATCCTCTTCTTAATGAACTTACGTTTTCCAAAGTCAACTCAAGTCAACATTGCTTCACAACTGTTGCAACTGCGTCTTTGACTGCTATTTCGGACTTGCAACTTTTTGACTACAACTTTGACCTCTATATCAGAAACCCTAGCTCACACATGTGAGTGGAAGATGGTAAACTAGGTCTCCCTTTTCAACTTGCTCAAAGTGCTTCTTCATCCTTGGTAACTCGACCTCTTTTCTTGATGATTTTACTCCCAAACTTCGGCTCCTTGTGATGGCTTCAATTCAATCTTTCATGCAACAAGATGGTGCCCTAATTCTTTTTGCACGTGTGGGAAGATTTAGCCCAAAAACAATCCTTAAAAAATTGGTTTCTTCTTCCTTATAATGTCCTCCTTTTCTCTTGTTCTTAGTCTCTTTCTTCTTTTCCACAAGTTGATTGGATGCCTTCTACAAATGAGGTCGAGCTCTTTATGTATAGGCTTCTTCATGGTGGTCATATAATAGTTCATGAGGTTGACTTATCACTACTTGTAGGCCAACTTCTCTTATGCATACTGACTTGTCTTGGAGGGTGACTTTGACACAATTTATGACTCACATATTTTTTCTTATCATAACACAAGATGCCTAATGGGGTCTTAGATATATAAAAATGACTCAATAGATTCCTTGACTCTATCACAAACCCTATAAGCACTCAATGGGTACTTGACCTACAAATAAATTGATCTTGAGCATGAAACCCATGCTACAAAAATAATAATGTTAATTTTTCTTTCTAAACCTAGTTACACATTTCAACACTCCCTCTTAACTAGGGAGGTATTCATAATACATACAAGATACTTGGCCATTCTCATACTGAAGAATTTTCATAAGAGGAGTCAAATTGGTAAGCCATCACATAGCAACGCCTTGACTAACAACTCTATCTCTCCACAAGATAAGAGTATAATGCTGGCTAGACAATGACTTATAGACACCATCATTGTTTCTCAAGGCACATACCCCATCTAGATGTTCACAAAGTATGTCCTTCTAGGACCATTCATGTCTTGGATTAACACATCCTCAAGGAATTTCTCTTTGACTACTCTTACCTATTGGATGCCCTACCTCATACTCAAAGAGTATCAAAAACCAGATGCTTACCCAATCCTCCATTCTTTCTTCATAACATGAAAGCAAGAATGACGTGTCTATCTCTCCCTCTCAACTAGGGAGGATCAACTCATTCCTACAAAAGGAATATACCCAAGCTCCCTCTTACTTAGGGACTAGTTACCAACCACAACTATTAGCTCTTCGGTGGAGATCATGGTATTATCAACTAGTTGTAGAGATCCTCCTTTCGACATCATGTCATGAACTTCAACTTCTTCATCATGGAGCCTTCTTCTTCTAGAACTTCTTTGTAGGGCATCAACCATATTCTCCATCACTTTCATTAAAAGAAACATAGTGTTGAACCAATAGTCATGTCATCCTTCTCTTCATTGGGAAGTGATCATCTAGTCTAGATATGGCTATCCTTCATACAATTACCTCTTTCAAGTCATGTTTCTTTTAGGATCTTCCATCCAATCTCACGAGTACTAGTTGTAGGTGACTTTTACAACCTTCTTTCGGTAGCCCTATTTCAACCCAACCAAATGCTTTTCTTTAAAATAAAAAATGAAGATCAAATCAACGTTACCTCTTTATGATGGCCTTTTTGTTGAAGGAAATGTAACTAGGTTCGGTCTTCATAAATGTACTTTTGATATTTGTATTTATTCAATAAAAGAAATATTATTTTTATAATATATGTCAATGAGTTTCTTTCTCATTGAAATAGGTCTAGCACAAGTTAAAGTGCTATAGGTGAGTCAAATAGTCAAAAGAAAATGTTGAAGACCTTAAGGGCATGTTGCACCATGTATATTGTTTGTATAGAAGTCGAAGAAATACTCCTCCAAGCAAAGTCAAGCCCCCTCCTATGGAAAGGCACCATCAAAGAGTCTCCTTCAAGCATGTGACACCGCCAAAGAAACCATCTGAAGTAAGCATAACAAATCGGCCTGCAAATAGTCTACAAGTCGGCCTTCTAGTCGGCCTAAAAGGAGGGACAATCCTCTATAAATAGAGGTTGTCCACTCCATTACAACGTCAACCAAGAAGCTTTGAAATCTACGAAGAGAAGAGGCTAGAGAAAGGGTAACGAAGGATGAAGAAGAGGTCTCCTAGTGCAGCGAAGGAAGGAGGAGAAAAGCCGAAGTGAAGAGGACAACTTCTAGGGCTATACACAGTCACACATGCTGAGAAAGGGTGGTCAAGTTTGCAGGTATGGCAGTAGGAACAAATAGTCCATAAACTAGTGTTGATTGGGTTTGAAACTAGGCCTACAAGGCCTCCCAAGTCAAGCAAAGGGGCCTATCTCTCTAGCGAAGGAAAAGGACCCTAATTCTCTAGGGTACCTCTCACATGTGTGAGAATTAGGGATGCAGTGTTGTCACACTAAAGAAGAACGAAGTGCCAGAAGGAGGTGAACAAAGTATTGGGAAAACATAATGTAGAGAAAAGGAAGGACTCGACTTGTGCTTGGAAGATCTTTTAGTCAAGGGTCTAGGGTTTGGCATTGATCAAGAAAGAAGCTTCAATAAGAGAAAACTTACCAAAGGCTTTTCCTCTCAAGAGAAGAGAGGTTTTGGCCCTGGCAAAGAGGCAACATCTTGTGTTCTTGTTTTATGTTTTGATAGCAGCTTGATGAAGCACTCACACATGCATTAATAAGCAAAGAAGATGATTAAGCTAACAAAGACAAATTGTAAAAAGACTTCACAAATTGTTATCTTGTTACGAAGAATCACTCTACCCCTAATTGCCCTAGATTCTTCAACACTTTCATCATGACATCGACTTTTTGCAACATCAACATCCTTTCACACACCGCATGAATCCATCTCCAAGACATTCATTACCAAGGTTCTCCTTTTCTAGTATACATATCAGGGTCTTCATACCTTCTCCATGGAGATGTCATAGCTAGTCCTTCTAGTCATCAAATGTCGATATTTTATTTATAGTCACATCTTTCAAAAATTCATCTTCTCCAAATATTGCTTCCACAAGATCTTCTATACATAATTTCGTCATCATAGGAACTATTGACTTGGGGTAGCATCAGATATGCTCTAGCCATGAAAATTGGTGGAGAAGCTAAAGCACATAAGATCTCCAAGACCCATAAATGGTTTGGGGAAATTCCAATCGGTTAGAGAGATATTAAAATAGTTAATATTTTTAATGGAGTTTCTAAGTCTAAACCTAGAAAAAATAAAATATTAATGGGTATTAAGATAAAACTGGGTGAAAATGTTCTAAATGACATGGATCAAGCCAAATCTAATATTAGCCATTGATTAGAGAGTTAATCTCGATTGTTGAAGACTCAACATAAAAATTATAAGAAGAGGCTTGAGGGTCAGTTGGAGACACACCAAGATTGATCAATCAGTTCGATTTTATGGAGCGGGATTTGCTGAGAAAATTTGAACAAGTGATCTGAGTTACAACAAGGGGCAGTGAGTACATAACAGAGAGGCAAAGATAGTGCTAGAGGGCCAACGCAGTGATTTAGGAGGCTACGTAGAGGCAACTATTGACTGCTCAGAGGCTAATGGGCCTGTGTGGGTGACGCAGAGAGACAGAGGGCTGATGCAGGGGGTTCCAGAGCTACGCAGAGGATAGCAGGGCTGATGCAGAGCCTTGAAGAAGCGTTGTAAGGATTTTCGTGGGGCAGACTTGCTGAATATCTGCTTTCAAGGAGAGGTATTACTGCCAGATAGAAATCTCTGTTAGGTGAGCTAGTTTGGCACCCTAGTTGTACTCAAGAAAGCTGCTTAATAATAAAACCCTCAGAACTGTTCCATTAGTGTTCCCAAGTTGGGTTTTTTCGGGGATGATTGTCCAAAAATAACGGTGTCCCTTATGTGTTTGTCTATTATTTCAATTGATGATATGTAGATGAGTTGAGACCGCATTTGTGTTTATTTTCAGTATTTATATGGTTAAATAACTTGTTTAGGAATAAACAAGTAAGTGAAATAAACCAGATAATGGAGGAAGAATTTTTGACGTGTTAGACTTAGAAATTTCAACATGGTATCAGAGGATTGTAGATCACAGGAGAGCTAAAGGCACCTAATAAATCAGAAAATATGCAACAGAAACAACTGTCTTGAGAAACAAAGCTATTCCTAAGCAGAAGGCAGCAGTGAAGGAGTGATGCAGAGGGTCTGCGTCATCATTTTGAGCCAGAGAGAGTGCCAACGTAGAGACAGAGTGCTCACAAAGAGCCACGTCATCCTACTCAGTCAGGTAGGCTTGACGTAGTTGGCCAGAGGAGCGATTCAGCCTTGCGGGGATTGCGCAAAGCTAAGAGGCTCAGTTTCTTCGGCTGTTGGGGCCTAGGGAGCTGTGGGCGGATTGTGGATTGGGAAGTTGGTGGGGTGTTGTTGCTGTTGAAGCAGAACAATACCTAACAGGACAGAACCAAGGTAGAGGGAGCCTTTACCTTGAGGGATTTCTAGCCAAGAAATCCAGATCCGAGTTGCAGTTGTAAAGAGTATAAAAAAGGAGTGGATCGACAGTTGGCAGGAACTTCCAGGAGGGAAGTTGAGACTCAGAGGAAGTCTAGGAGAAGAGCATAGATGGCAATGAATGGACCGAGGGATTAGGACAGGTTAGACAGGGCCTCCAACTTTGTCAAATGGAAGGCCAGGATCCTATCTGTTCTAGATAGACATTGCATCAAGGGCTTCACCTTGAGAGCTGTGGCTATCCCATTCGACCCAGCTGAAAATAAAAGGTATGAGGATGCAATGGCGAAGGAAAAGTGCATAATCCTTGATGGGGTCAAGGATCATGTAGTACAACATATTTCCGAGAAGAACACAACAAAGGAGATGTGGGATACCTTGAGGACATTGTATCAAGGAATTTCCGTGTAGAGGAAGATGCTACTGGAGAACCATCTGCAGTCGTATAAGATGCAAAAGGGGGAGCAGATAGATCTATACCTCAACAGGTTGCAAGAGATTTGGGATCAACTTACTTCCATAGGGGCCACGCCAGATTAAAAGTTCATGGTGAGGACCACCCTGAATGCAGTCTCCGAGGATTGGGAGACATTTGTCCAAAGCATTTTGGGTAGAGCGACTCTTCCAGGTTGGGAAGAGATGTCAGAAGCTCTTTGCCAAGAAAAGATCAAACGACTGACCAAGGCGGGGGTAGCAACAAAGGAGGCCGAATCAAGAAAGAAGAGGAGGAGGATGTGGCTCTGGCATTTGCAGGACAACAGGGGAAGAGGAAGAAGAAGGACATTTCCAAGGTAAAGTGCTTCCATTGTGGGGAGCTGGGTCATTATGCAACCCAGTGTCCCAAGAAGAAGAATAAGGGAGAGGCTTATGACTCCAAGGCAGCTCCGACTAAGGTGGAGAAAGAAGTCGAGATGGATGACAACTGTGCCATGAGTGCTCATGCACCTCTAGAGAAGAGGTGGGGTGACATCGAGCTGTAGTCAGGAGGACTACAGAAGATGAGGGGCAGGATCCTTGAGGTACCCAAACTTTGCGATCATATCCGACTACGGGAGCCCCGAGGGACAGTAGCAGGATGCCAGATGTTGGTAGAAGCAAGATGCGGATGGAGCGACAAGGCAGTGCTAGAGTGCAGTGGTCTTTGGTAGCACAATGAGAGTTGCAGCAGTGCGAGAGGCACAAAGGTGGTTGAAGCAGTGCAGAAAGGCACAAAGGTGGTTGCAGCAGTGCGAGAGGCACAAAGGTGGTTGCAGCAGTGCAGAAAGGCACAGAGGTGGTTGCAGCAGTGCGAGAGGCACAAAGGTGTTGCAGCAACATAGAGGCAACAGAGGGAGTACATGATAGAAACAGAGGTAGCTTCAACATCAGGGGGCTTCTAGCCTAACAAGGGTGTCAGTGGTTGAGTAGATCAGTTACTTACTTCTCAGTAATAGAGTTGCAGTGCAACAATTAGTAGTGGTAGTGCCATGGAAATCATGATGCAGCATGATGAGAGAGAGATGCAGTGCAGATGCAGTGTTGGGAGGAAGGACCAACAACAACATGGATGCAAAGGGAGTTGTAGTATAGATGTAGCAATGGCAGTGGCAGAGCCATGGACAACAATACAGGAGGCAAAAGTGCAGAGAATGTTGGCAGCAGGCCAAGTATCAGCACAGGTACTGGTGCCGGATGATCAGTGTGATGTTCAGTGGTGGAGCATTACTAGAGCACATTCCTCACTAAGAGGGAGTGTTGATTTGGGGTAGGATCGAATGTGCTCTAGCCATGAAAATTGGTGGAGAGGCTAAAGCACATAAGATTTCCAAGGCACAAAAATGGTTTGGGGAAATCCCACCTGGTTAGAGAGATATTAAAATAATTAATATTTTTAATAGAGTTCCTAAGTCTAAACTTAGAAAAATTAAAATATTAATGGGTATTAATATAAAACTGGGTGAGAATGTTCTAAATGACATGGATCAAATCGAATCTAATCTTAGTTGTTGATTAGAGAGTTAATCTCGGTCGTTGAAGACTCAACAAAAAAAGTATAAGAGGAGACTTGAGGGTCAGTTGGAGACACCAAGATTGATCAGTCAGTTTGATTTTCTGGAGCAGGGTTTGCTGAGAAAATTCGAACAAGTGATCTGAGTTGCAACCAGGGGCAGTGAGTATATAGAAGAGAGGCGAATATAGTGCCAACGCAGTGATTCAAGAGGCTACACAGAGGCATAAAGAGCCACGCAGAGGCAGCTAGTGATTGCGCAGAGTTAGAGGGGCCTACGTGGGTGACATAGAAGGCCATAGAGCTGATGCAGAGAGGCAGAGGGCTGATGCAGAGCCTTGTGGAAGCGCTGGAAGGATTTTCGTGGGGCAGACTTGTTGAATATCTTCTTTCAAGGAGAGGTATAATTGCCAGATAGAAATATTTGTTGGGTGAGCTAGTTTGGCACCCTAGTTGTACTCAAGAAAGCCGCTTAATAATAAAACCCTCAGAACTATTGCACTGGTTTTTTCAAGTTGGGTTTTTGCGAGGACGATTATCCAAAAATAACGGTGTCCCTTGTGTGTTTGTCTATTATTTCAGTTGATGATCTGTAGATGAGTTGAGACTGCATTTGTGTTTATTTTCAGTATTTATATGGTTAAATAACTTGTTAAAGAATAAACAAGAAGGAGAAATAAACTAGATAATGCAGAAAGAATTTATGAAGTGTTAGACTTAGAAATTTCAATAGGAACCATAGTTGCCAACCACCTCATATTCTTCATGAGGTCATATTATGTCGATTTCATCTTGTCAATATGTAGAAGAGTTCAAGGTGCATTGTATTCATACCTCCATGTATCATTCATAAGGAAGAGTCCCTTCTTATTCAATCATGCCCATGAGATAGAGCATTCAAACATTCTATCTGCAACCATATGATGACATGACTTTATCTTATCTATTATATTTTCCTTCATGTGGTCATGTAGACTTCATTTGAGCAACTTCCTTTCCTTGTTTGAAGATGAAAGTACTTCAACCAACTTGACATGCTGCACATCTTGTCATCATACCATCATCCTTCTAAATTGTGGATCCCACACTATGTGGAATGTAGACTATTTGCAAGACACTTGCTTCTTAAAAGAATGATGAACCCTTTCTTTCAAGGATTTCAATGAAGGATCTCGATGATCCTTATTCTGCAAATGCTCCTTTCTAATGATGATGATGTATGATGATCTCTTTATCTTGCTAGATGACTTTTTCCAACCATATAGACTACTACTTTAGTTGTCCTTCTATGATTCTAATGATGATGTCATGAGCTGCTTCCTTTCTATCATGCGAAATGACTACTTCAGCCATATGAACTTCTACTTCGGCTATTCTTCCATGCCTTTATGGTGATGTCATCTCTATTTCTATAATGCATCCTATTATGCATGTGATGCTTTCTATCATGACTTTCTATCTTCTACAAACTTAAACGAACTAAGTATATAATGCCATCTCAGTCATAGTAGAGGTCTTTTACTTTTTCCTTTTTTGACTTCTTCTTTTTAAGCTTTTCTACTTCTTCAGTGACATTGGCTTCATTTCTTTCCTCTCTTCTTGTTGTCCTTCTTGAGTTTAGGAAAATTCCTCTTGAAGTGCTCATATTCATTACATCCATAACATTGAATCTTTGACATGTTGATCTTCTTTTGAAATCATTTTTGAGACTTCCCTTTCTTCTTTGCCATAGCTGCAAATGCTTGAGTTTGTTCACTTTATCCAACATCGTTCTTTTTTTTTAATCTAGTTTCTTCAATCTTGCATAATGACCATAAATTGTTGAATGGAGTGGTTTCCTTCTTCCCATAGATGCTTCATACAAAATTGTCCCATCCATCAGATAATACATTCAACACAATGGTGGTCATCTCTCAATCAAACATTATTTCTCCTAGTTCTTGTAGTTGGTCTCTTATTTGAGATACCGTCATAGGGTATAAGGCTACCCCTTCTTCCTTTGATACCTTCATCTTGTATAATTCAATTCTCAATTATATGATTTCTCCTATAGTGCTTACAAAGAACAATTCTAACAATTTTACATAGATCTCTTTTGTTGTCTTTGACTTTGCTACATAAGGGATGAGAGAATCCTTTATTGACTCTATGAGGATTCTTTGAGCCCTTATTTCTCTTTTCATGTATTTTGATAGAGCTTGAGATTTCTCTTGAGGTGGTTTGGTGATTGATTCTGTAACATATTCACTAACTTCATTTTCTATGAGGATCAAATAAATTCTCTTCTTCCATGCAAGGTAATTCGATGACCCAACCAGTTTGTTGTTCTCCTTGCAAAAAGAAGTCATTGTAGATTGAGACATAAAATATAGAATACATACTTGTCAAGTGAAGAAGTTCCTTTGAAGATGATGCCTTCTTGATAATGATAGCTTCCTTGATGACCTTCTTTCTTCAAGTATGCTAGAGATGTGATTCTTCCTTCAATGAGAGGGAGATCACCTTGATTTCTTTGATGATGATGAAATGCTCCTTCCTTGCTTCCTTTTATTGATGATTGTAGAATGTGTAAGCTTCCACGAATGCTTCAAATGCAGAGTCCTTTGAGTGGAGGTAGGGTCTTTGAGGTCTTATTCTTCTTCCAAGAGTTGCTTACTTCAAGATGATGTGTAGATAATATGATCCTTGTGATGGATAGTTCTCCTTGATGATCTCCTTGCGCTCGACCCTTGTGTATTCTTCTTCAATGGAGTGTTCTTTCAAGCTTCCTTTCCTAGTTGTTGTAGTCACCTTAACTCTGATACCATGTTGAGAAATCTAGGGCAGCTAGATTAGGTGAGTTCTCTTTCTTCGGTAACTGCTTTTGATGTTATTTTACTTAATTTGATGTACTTGATATTAGCTTCTTATTTCACTTTATCATTATTGTGTTCTTATCATCAAACAACTACCAAACTATGAAGATCAAAGAGACAAGATGAACCATTAATGAAAAAGGTATTATAGGCTATGTGTGAAGTTGCCTATGTTACTTAGTGCAACGGATCGAAAAGATTGTGAATAACATAAACACTTAAACAATTAGAAAACACATTCAAACACATCAACACAGCCAAATTTAATAAAGGAGTTCACCAGAATTTCTGGCTACGTCTCTTGGTCCTTTCCCTTCCAGTGCTGACGTCTCTATTACGTCTTCAAATTGTTGTTACAAGTGTGAGCTCAGAAACAGAGTCTCAAACACGAAAATGAATCTCACCACTGTGTTCAGCTCAAGTTTTAGAGTCAAAACGAGTATACACTCGACTGTACTTGGCCACTATGACCTCTAGACCCCCTGGAACGGTTCAAAACCACACTCTGTCAACTTTTTTGGTGATATGGTATTATTATACCATGTTTAGTTACAAACTGCGATAAACACAGAATGATATGATTACATTAAAAACTGAGGATAAACCAAAGGACCGACGGGCGTGGAGTTGACCCTGACCATCTGGCCTTTTCCCGGCGCAGATCCCGATACCATATGATCCGACGACTATAGCGTCATCCGCTCTTGAATGATCTCCATCGTTAATCTGTCCTGCTCAATCTGACGGCTATCACGCAAAATCGTGCTCCAACTAGCACGTCGATTAATTCTCTGAAAGCACGTGAGAAAGCTGTTTCAAGATGCTACGTGTCGACTGCTGAGTGGAATCACATAGATTTCTGAAAAACCATTTCCAGCCTTTGAGGCGTGCGAGAAACCGTTTACCGCTTCCCTGTCGAAACTCAAAGAAGTTTAACTTCTTTTGAATAACCTCATCGTGTCCGTTTTCAAGGATAACCTGCTTGCATGTCTCGACGTGATATGCGTCGATCTCCGCTCTCGTTCGCTGATTCAATCCCCTGTGGTATGAACCAATCACACATTTCCACGTCACCTTCTGCGCTGACATCATCTAGAACCTGTGACTCATTCCCGGGTCGCCACGTGTCCTGCTGACGTAGACATTGACTTTGACCTAAATCTTTAATTGGCTCTAATTTCTTCATCCGGACTCAGATTTACACGTTGTTTGCACCATTGGATTCATATTAACAAGCACTTTGACTTGAGCCTACTTTCACCTACATTTGAAGACTTTTGATCTGGAGGCAAAACTGAATCCATTTTGGATCACAAGAGGACACAAAAGGTAGGCTACTAGCCAAGGCCAAAACCTCTCCTCTTGAGAGGAAAACCCACAAGAATTCTTCTCTTCTTATAGAATCTTCAAATGATGAACTCCAGGACCTATGACCCTTGACAAAGACCCCTCCAAGACCAAGTTAAACTTCTCCTTGACGAACTTGATTTTCCCAAAGTCAACTCAAGTCAACCTTGCTTCACAACTATTGCAATGACTACTTTGACTGTTATTTCGAACCTACAACTCTCTGACTACAACTTCGACCTCTACTGCAGAAACCCTAGCTTGCACGTGTGAGAGGAAGATGGTAAACTAGATCTCCTTTTTCAACTCACTCAAAGTGATTCTTCAACCTTGGTAACTTGAGTTCTTTTCTTGATGATTTTACTCCCAAACTTTGGCTCCTTGTGATGGCTTCGATTCAGTTTTTCCTATAGCAAGATGATGCCCTAATTATTGTCACACGTGTGGGAAGATTTAGCCCAAAAAATTTCTTAAAAATTCAATATCTTCTTCCTTGTAATGTCCTCTTTCTTTGCTCTTGTTCTTAGTATCTTTCTTGTTTTCCACGAGCTAATTGGATGCCTTCTACAAATGAGGTCGAGATCTTTATAGATAGGCTTCTTCATGGTGGTCAAATAGCAATTCATGAGGCTGACTTATCACTGCTTGTAGGCTGAATTGCCTTGGAGGGTGACTTTGACACAATTTCTGACTCATTTTTCTTGACATTGTTGGACACCTAATCCGCTAAGGGTTGGTATGGAATGTGAACAATGACCAAAGTCCAAGAGAACACTTGGTATATGAAGACCAAGGGTCACAAGGAAATGTATAAATATGTAACTCTTTATGAATAAATGCACTCTCATGCTTATCTTAATATGTTGTCCATTATTTGTGTGTGCCTTTGACATGGTGTTAGAGCAGGCGAAATCCTGCCTTGCTCCAATTTGAGCCACTAGTTTTGTGGCCTCTCTTTGCATGTCAGTTTTTCCTTCTTGATGTTGTTGCAACCCTACCATCCTCCTTTCCAGTCTGGCTTATGCAAATCTACCAGTCACGATAATGTCTATTCTCTCCACCTATGTGTGGACTAAGACCATAATCCATCTCTATGCAAAAACTCCTACTCAATCGACATGTGGCCTGCTTATTGCATGGTAATTGATAATATCGTTTTGTTGTTTGCATAGTTGTTTGTAGCCTATATTCCTTGAGCAAAGTGTGAAATGATATGGCACAACCGACACATGTTTCGTTATGGCCCTTCAGTTTACTTTTGTTGTGCAATCCAACCATCGAAGTGCATTTGTATTGATTTGTTGCAAACGTAACGACCCTTGTCTCAATTCGCACCAATTCTTTGTGTGATTGTTTATGTTCTTTTCTATAGACACTTTAGCTCGAAAGTGTTCCTTTCTTCCTCTACTTGGCGCTCCTCTTTACCTACATAAGGTAATCACAATGCTCTCTTGCCACATTATTCTAAGTCTTAAGGTTAAGGTTATGTCTTTCAAAAGGCGGTTATCTCAACGATTGTCGCTCCATTTCTACACATAATTTCAGTGAACTTGCGGGTTGATGAAGACAACAAAGGCAATGTGTTGTACGAGAATCTCTGCACAAATGCGTTAAGAACAACTGTGTTGGATGCCCAAGAGAAGTCGAGCCTAGGCTGATACTGTGAGCATTGCTCGCATTATGACTATGCAAGTCAGCATGTGTTGGTAATAGTATGTTAGCATTCCCATGTGTGTTGCTTTTTATATTTCGTTGGAACTGTTCCATGCTGTGTTTGAAGGCCATGTCCATTGTTCGTTGAAATTTTTGAAGGCCTGCGTATGGACAACATATGAAACACATGATTGTATGATTTGAGCATTGTTTTGATTTGTGCGTTGAATGAATACACATTTGTAATGGTTAAACGACTTTTATATGTGCACACTCTGCTACGTTGAAGACATTGTATTGCTCTTGGAACATACATTGCGTTGAAAGGTGTGTTACTCCTGTAAATATGTTGTTCAATGCATTGATAACTCCTAGAAATAATGCATATGAATGAGTGTTGTAACAATGATGTTTGACTTTAAATGTGCCTTGATGGGTTTCGTCGCAAGATGAGAAGCCATGGAGCCTCTTGCTTATAGGCCACTCGGATGCCATGCTAGAATCCCTATAGCCTAGGACAAGTTTGCCTCTGGATGATCTTGCCAAACTACACATCTATAGGTAAACATTGTGGGTCTGACCGCTCCAGTATCCATTTATTGTTTCCTTTCCAAAAAGCATCTCTTGTTGGTTGCCCAACAAAGCTAGGCATGTGATCATCAACCACAATGATTTCATTTATAAAAAGCATCATGATTGTTTCAATTATGAATGAACCAAGATTACATTATTACGATAAAAAAGCGAAATTGTTTTGCACCCATCTAAAAACAATTTGTTTTGCAAATGAGTCCCTATCTTTGTGCCCTTTTTGCAAGTGTTGGTAAAGCTTGTTCATAGCCTATTGTTTTGAGGACGCTTGAATTTGATATTGTTCATATATAGCGTTAGACATGATCAAGAGTCCAACCGAAGGTGAAGACAGTGCAATATTTCAAGAACTTATTTTTCATAGTTTTGTTGGTAGCTTGCTACTCATGTTATAGTCGTAGCTATTTAGAAGTGGGAGTTATTTATCATTTTATCTGTACATTTGTAGTTGAAGCCAACGCCATTTTTCCTATTTCAATTGTTGTGAAATGGAACAAATAAATGACGTATTAGAATTATTGAAGAGTCTAATACATTCTACTGTTGATGGGATGGTAAAAATCAGCAAGGGCAATCTTTTTGACATTAGAATCTGTTTGCAAAATGCATAAGAGAAATTCGATTTTTTGCAACTTGAGTCACAACTACACCAAGAAGAGCTACAATAGAAAATACATCGTTCTAAACTTGTTTTTGTTTAGAACAATCCTCTATTTGAGGTTGAAACATACAACCATCAACAACCAACAATTGATCAAGTCAATAAAGTTGAGAGTGATCCCCATCTGTTGAAATTTCTAACTTTGACACGTTATAAATCCCTACTGCATTATCTAGTTTGATTTCTCCTACTTGTTTATTCCATTAACAAGTTATTTATAAATATAAATATTGAAATAAACACAAATGCAGAGTTAACTCATATACAGATCAACAACTGAAATAACTCAGACAAACACACAAGGGACACCATTATTTTTAGAAAATCATCCCTGGAAAAACCTAATGCTTGAAAACCGATGCAACAGATATGAGGGTTTTATTATTATGCAATTTCTAAATACAACTAGGGCGCCAAAAATGGCTCACCCATCAGAGAATGCCCTCGGCAGTACTACCTCTCCTCTTTAGCCTTTGCGTCAACCTCTCCAGGCTCTGCGCTGTCTCTCTAACACTATCTCTGCCTCTCTGTTATGTATTATCGGCCTTGTGCCGAACTACCCCTCGCTGCAACATATCACTAGCTCGATTCTCTCAGCAAAACCACGCTCCAGAAAATTGAACTGACTAATACTTATACTTTTCATGTTGAGTCTTCAAACGACCGAGATTAATTCCCTAATCAACGGCTAAGATTAGATTTGGCTTGAGCCATGTCATTTAAAACATTCTCACTCAGTTTTATATTAATACCCATTAATATTTTAATATTCCTAAGTTTTGACTTAGGAACCCCATTAAAAATATTAATTATTTTAATATCTCTCCAACCAGGTGGAATTTCCCCAAACGATTTCTGGGTCTTGGAGATCGTATGTGCCTTAGCCTCTCCACCAATGTTCATGGCTAGAGTACATTCGATGCTACCACAAATCAATAATCCTTCTTAGTGAGGAATGTGCTCTAGTAATGCTTCAAAATGGAAACATCACACTGATCCTCCGCACTAGTACCTGTGTTGATGCTTGGCCTACTGCCTCACATCATCTTCACTATTGTATCATGTACTGCTGCCCATGCCACTGCCACTGCTACATTTGTACTGCAGCTCCCTCTCAATATGCTACCCATGCTGCCCCTAACACTGCCACTGCTAATTGTTGTACTGCAACTCAGTTACCGAGAAGTAGGTAACTGACTTCTCCCAAACACTGACATCCCAGTTAGCCTAGAAGCCTCGTGAAACTGAAGCTGCCTCTGTTGCCACTGCGCTGCTGCATACACCTTTGTGCCTCTTGCGCTGCTGCAACCTCCATTTCGCTGCCTCAGATTTCTCCACCCAAGCACTGCCTTGCTACTCCATTACACTTTTCTCCACCCGACATATGTCATTCTACTACTGTCGTTAAGGGCTCTCGTAGCCAGATATGATCCAAGAGTTTCGGCACCTCAAGGATCCTGCCCTTAGTATGTAGTCCTCTTGACTACAACTCGATGTCTCCCTGCCTCTTCTCTAGAGGTGCATGAGCACTCATGGCACAGTTGTCATCAGTCTCGAGTTCTTTCTCTGCCTTAGTTGGAGCTACCTTGGAATCGAAAGCCTCTCCCTTATTTTTCTTCCTGGGACACTGGGATGCATAATGTCCCAACTCCCCACAATGGAAGCACTTCACCTTGGAGATATCCTTCTTCTTCCTCCTCCCCTGCTGTCCCGCAGATGCTAGAGACACATCCTCCTCCTCCTCTTTCTTCATTCATCCTCCCTTGCCACTACTCCCTGCCTTGGTCATTCGCCTAATCTCTTTTTGGCGAAGAGCCGCCCACATCTCCTCCCATCCTGGAAGGGTAGCCCTGCGCAAAATACTTTGGACAAATGTCTCCCACTCCTCGAAGACTGCATTTAGGGTAGTCCTCACCATGAACTCTGGATCCAGTGTAGACCCCATGGAAGTAAGTTGGTCACGAATCTCTTGCAATCTGAAGAGGAACGAATCTATCTGCTCTCCCTTCTGCATCTGATACGACTGCAACTGATTCTCCAATAGCATCTTCCGCTGCACGGAAGTGCCCTAATACAAGGTCGTCAAAGTATCCCACATCTCCTTTGATTTGTTCTTTTCAACAATATGTGGTACTACATGATCTTTGACCCCTTCAAGGATCATGCACTTCGCCCTCACCATTACATCCTCATACTTCTCATTTTTAACTGGGTCGACTGGAATAGCCACGGTTCTCAAGGCAAAGTCCTTGATGCGATGTCGATCCAGGACTGCCAAGATCCTGGCCTTCCTGATGACAAAGTTGGAAGCCCTGTCCAACCTGTCCTGATCCCTAAATCATTTCACTGCCATTTCAGCGCCTCTTTTGGACTCCCTTTGAGTTTCGACTTCCCTCCTAGAAATCTCCCTCTAAGTCTTGATTTCCGTGCTGGAAATCCTCCAGCCAAATGTTGAACCGCTCCTCTCCAATCCTCCTTGCAACTGCAACTCCGATATGGATTCCTTTGCTAGAAATCCACCAAGGTAGTGACTCCCTCTACCTTGGTTCTGTCCCCTTAGGTACTGTTCTGCACCGAAAGAAACAACACCCCAACAGCTTCTCAATCACAATTTGCCCACAACTCCCCAAGCCCAAAACAACAAAAGAAACTAAGCCTTTTAGGCTTTGCGCAATCCCAACAACGACAGAATATGCTCCTCCTAGCCACAACGTAAATCCTTCCTGGCTGAAAAAGATGACCGACCATTGCATAGGTCTGATCTGCCCCTCTATGACTCTACGTTGACCCTCCTTCTGGCTCGAAATAATGACGCAGGTCCTCTACGTCACTTCTTCTCTGATGTGATTGCTCTGGAACAACTATGTCTCTTGGGACATTTGTTAATGCTGCAAAGTCTTTAGATTACTGTTGGTGCCTTCAATCCTCCTATGATCTACAATGCTCTGATACCATGTTGAAATTTCTAAGTCTGACACGTTAGAAATCCCATCTGAAATAAACAAAAATGCAACCTTAACTCATATACAGATCAACAACTGAAATAACTGAGACAAACACATAAGGGACACTGTTATTTTTGGACAATCATCCTCGAAAAAACCCAATGCGAGAAAACTGGTGCAATAGATATGAGGGTAATATTATTATGCAGTTTCTAAATACAACTAGGGTGTCGGAAATGGCTCAGCCAGCAGAGAATGCCCTCGGTAGTAGTACCTCTCCTCTGAGACAAATATTACGAATGATGAATCAACGAATGAATGATCCCACAACAACTATGGCAGCTTCCACTGCTATGTGTTACTCTGCACGGATTGCGTCACCCTTCACGGCTCACCAGCACTCAGTCTGCCCCACAGAAATTCTTTCGGCGTTGCATTGGCCCTGTGTTAGCTTTGCTAGCCTTTGCGCAACTATTGGAGCCTCTGCGTAGCACTCAACTACCTCTAAGTCAGCCTCTCCAGGATCTGCGTTGTCTCTTTGGCATTATCTCTGCCTCTCTACTATGTATTCTCGGCTTCGTGCCAAACTGCCCCTCGCTGCGACAGATCACTAGCTCGATTCTCTCAACAAAACCTCGCTCCAGAAAATCGAACTGACTAATCAATTTGGTGTATCTCCAACAAACCCTCAAGCCTCCTCTTATACTTTTCCTGTTGAGTCTTCAATGGTCGAGATTAAGTCCCTAATCAATGGCTAAGATTAGATTTGGCTTGATCCATGTCATTTAGAACATAAGTAACCAGATTGGTTAAAAGGGGCCACGTGTCTGAATCCTACGAATTGGACACGATTCGCTGGGGATTCGAATCCCAGAAGGGGACACGTACGAATCCTGTATGTGTCCCGTTAGGACACAACGTGTCCCGATTCTGGGATTCAAATCCCCAAAAATGAAACCCGCGAACATAAAAAAGGCATTGTTCTTTATGTTTTTTACCATTTCTCTCTTTCAGTTTTGCATACTTTGAGCTGTGGGCAAGGAGTTAAGGGTTTGGAGCAAGGAGCTAACACTGTGGAGCGTTTGGCAAGGAGATTCAAGCACCAGGTAAGTGCACTTTATCTCTATTTTTTCGCATTTCTATTACAACAATTTGTATATGATTTTTTTTTTTTACAAATTTTTGCATGTTTTGTTTATTTTTTTTTAGTATTCATGGCTCAATCAAGGGCAGCAGTTAGGGGCCAAAGGAAGGGGAAGAATGTCTCCATTGGAAACGCCCCTCCTCCCCCAATATCATCAGAGTTTGTTGCAAGTAATGTTAAGGGAAGAGGAGGACCTGAAGACAACCTTGAGAAATATCCCTTGTGGAAATATGTCACAAGAGAGGATGGGGCAAGCACCAAGGGGAAGGGAAGAGGCAATGTGCAATAGAGATGCAACTTTTGCCACATTTCTTTTAAAAAACACATATTACCGAAAGGCCATTTGTTGGCTTTACCAGGTTGTGGAATTGGAGCTTGTAAAACTATTCCTTTGCAAAAGAGGAAAGAAATGGAAAAGGAGTTCACTGTTGGTATGGAAAATGTGGCTACAAAATCAAGAAAAACCAAGAATGAAGACCCCCTTCCATTTTTGAGGAAAGGCACCACCAAATTTCCATTTGAGAGTTCTATTGGGGGACAAGCAGCAAAAGGAAGAGAAATTACACTTGGTCAAATGGACAAGATTCTTCAAAAAGAGAAACGGAAAGAGCTTGATCTCACCATTACCTTTTTTTTCTATCAAAACTTCATATCATTTAATGTTTCACGCTCACCTCTATTTATTGAGATGTGTCGAGCTTTAACTCACGAGTCTTTATCATGGTATGTGCCTCCTGTTTCAAAGAAGCTTATAACCACATTGTTGACGAAGACAAAAAAAGAGGTGCAAAAAATGCTTGAGCCTATTGTAGCATCATGGCCAACATCTTGGGTTAGCATTGTTTCTGATGGATGGACAGATCTAGCACGACACCCAATCATCAACTTCATGGTGTCTTCCTTGAATGGTCCAGTTTCCCTGAAAGTAGTGGATACACTTGGAGAATATAAGGATGCACAATTTATTGGTGAGTTATTTATTAAAGTTATTGAAGATGTAGGTGTTGAATCTTATGTGCAAATTATTACAGATAATGCACCTGTTTGCAAGGCTGTTGGCATGATTGTGGAAGCTAAATATCCACAAGTGTTTTGGACACCTTGCATTGTCCATTCATTGAACTTAGCACCGAAATCCATTGCTTCTGATGTGCTTTGGATTGGTAACATTATTGAGGATGCACGACATATCCGTAACTTTGTGAAAAATCATATAAATGCCCTCACTATCTACAAGGAGTACAACAGTCTATCATTGTTGAAGATTGTTGATACACGGTTTTCCTCTTCATTCATAATGTTGAAGAGGTTGAGGGAGGTCAAGGCCGCTCTTAGGGCCATGGCTATTTTTGAGTTTTGGTCTTTTTTGAGAAAGACAGATCAAGTAGCCTCTAAAAGAGTGAAGGACACAGTGCTAGATGATGCTTGGTGGGAGAGGGTAGATCTAATTATTTAGATCATGGACTCTATCATTTCTTTGCTTCGATTTGCAAATACAGACAAACCCATCCTAGGAGAGGATTATGAGGGATGGGATTCCATGATTGAGTCTGTGAGGAGCATTATTCTACAGAGTGAGTGCCTCGAGTATGCGACATCAACAGAGGCCTTCTGTGGTATTATACAGAATATTCTTGCCAGCACATGGGACAAGAATTGTACACCTTTACATTGTTTGGCTTACTCATTGAACCCAAAATACTACAGCCATGAGTGGCTGAATGGTGGACCTTCCCACAAATTCCCTTCTCACATGGATGGTGAAACCTCATAGAGGAGGAAAGATGCATTCAGGCGAGTTTTTCAGGATAGAGCATCACTTGATGAGGTGGAGGATGCCTTTGCAGAGTTTTCCACTAGCACTGGTCGATTTGCAGGATATGATGTGATTAGAGACAAGGGGGCTAAGAAGCCCTATTCTTGGTGGGCAAATCATGGGGAAACAAGCCCTACTCTTCAACAATTAGCCATGAGGCTCCTCTCTCAGGTGACTTCATTTTCTTGTTGCGAGAGGAATTGAAGCACATTTGGGAATTTGTATAGTCTGAAGAGCAGGCTTGAGCAGTCCAGGGTAGAGACAATGGTGTATGTGCACACCAACCTTTGTCTTATTTACAAGCAGAGAGAAAAGTGGTTGAGGGGAAAAACAAAATGTGGGATGTCTTTCCTAATGATATGGGTCTAGACAACAGTGTTTAGTTGGCATTGCCCAACATGGATCTCAATGATCCAGTACTAGAGCCTGTTAGATTTGATGACAGTGATATTTTAGAGGGGTCATCCTCCACACCAGTAGATGCAGAGGCGACTATGGATACAGGGGAGGAGGAGGATGCAAAGGAGAGCAGTGGTGACCATGATGATCAGGACATTGATGTTGATTCTGATGATGACTATGAGGATTGATGACTCATGAGTCATGTGCTACCTATTGCCTTGAGGCTTGTATACCTGTAGTTGTTTTATATTTTATATTTCTATTTTCCATTGGCATTGCCCTACCTATGTAACACATTTTGATTTGATGACTTAATGAGAAAACTACAGTTGTCAGTGTCTTTATCTTACTATCTTGTAGTTGTAAGTTGTCTAAGGTCTTTCATTTATGAATCATGATTTATGTGACCATTGACATGTATTTGAATTTTGTATGTACTATGCATGCTATAATGTTATAACTTACTTTGTAAATAGTAAAACTAACATCTAGATGAAGATCTATGTTTAAAATCAATGAATTTGTATCATTAATGAGAATTTGTGTAAGAAAATATCTATTTTTATATATATATTATATAATATAATACTATATATATATATATATATATTTTTTAATAAAATAATATTAGGAATCCTACGTGTCCTGTTCTAGGGGGTCAACGTGTCCGAATCTGACACTCATATCCTCGTATCCTACGAATCCTGAATCCCCGTGTCAGGTGACTTAGTTTAGAACATTCTCACCGAATTTTATATTAATACCCATTAATATTTTAATTTTCCTTAAGTTTAGACTTAGGAACCTAATTAAAAATATTAATTATTTTAATATTTCTCCAATAGGGTGGAATTTCCGCAAACAATTTCTGGGTCTTAGAGATCTTATGTGTCTTCGCTTCTCTACCAATTTTTATGGTTAGAGCACATCCGATGCTACCACAAATCAACACTCCCTTTTAGCGAGGAATGTGCTCTAGTAATGTTTCACCATGGAAACATCACACTGATCCTCCGCACCGATACCTGTGTTGATGCTTGGCCTGCTGCCTCACATCATCTGCACTGCTGCTTCTTGTACTACTGCGCATGAAACTATTATTGCCACTGCTACATCTGTACTACAACTCCCTGTCAATATGCTGCCCATTCTGCCCCTAGCACTACCACTGCTAACTGTTGCACTGTAGCTCAGTTACAGAGAAGTAGGTAATCGACTTCTCCCAAATATTGACATCCCAGTCCGACTGGAAGCCTCGTGAAACTGAAGCTACCTCTATTGCCACTGCGCTATTGCATACACCTTTGTGCCTCTCGCACCGCTGCAGCCTCCACTGCGCTACCTCAGATTTTTGCACCCAAGAACTGCCTTGCTGCTTCACTACACTTTGCTCCACCCGACATCTGTCATTTTGCTACTTTCGTTAAGGGATCCCGTAGCCGGATATGATCCAAGAGTTTGGGCACCTCAAGAATCCTACCCCTAATATGTAGTCCTCCTGACTACAACTCAATGTCTCCCCACATCATCTCTAGAGGTGCATGAGAACTCATGGCACAATCGTCATCAGTCTTGACTTCTTTCTCTGCCTTAGCTGGAGCTGCCTTGGAATCAGAAGCCTTTCCCTTGTTTTTATTCCTGGGACACTAGGATGCATAATGTCCCAGATCCCCACAATGGAAGCACTTCACCTTGGAGATATCCTTCTTCTTCCTCTTCCCTTGCTGTCCCACAAATGCTAGAGCCGCCCACATCTCCTCCCATCCTGGAAGGGTAGCCTGACCCAAAATACTTTGGACAAATGTCTCCCTCTCCTTGGAGACTGCATTCAAGGCAGTCCTCACCATGAACTCTGGATCCAACGTAGAACCCACAGAAGTAAGTTGGTCACGAATCTCCTGCAATCTGAGGAGGAATGGATCTATTTTCTCTCCCTTCTACATCTGATACAACTGTAACTGATTCTCCAATAGCATCTTCCGCTACACGGAAGTGCCCTGATAGAAGGTCGTCAAAGTATCCCACATTTCCTTTGTTGTGTTCTTTTCAGCAATATGTGGTACGACATGATCTTTGACCCCGTCAAGGATCATGCACTTCGCCCTTGCCATTGCATCCTCATACTTCTCATTTTTAGTTGGGTTGACCGAGATAGCCACAGTTCTCAAGGCAAAGTTCTTGATGTAATGTCGATCCAAGACTGTCAGGATCCTAACCTTCCAGATGACAAAGTTGGAAGCTCAATCCAACTTGTCCTGATCCCTCAGTCCTTTCACTGCCATTTCAACTCCTCTTCTAGCCTCGCTCTGAGTTTCGACTTCCCTCCTAGAAATCTCCCTCTAAGTCTTGATTTCCCTTCTGGAAATCCTCCCGCCAAATGTCGAACTACTCTCCAATCCTTGCAACTGCAACTCGGATCTGGATTTCTTAGCTAGAAATCTGTCAAGGTAGTGACTCCCTCTACCTTGGTTTTGTCCCCTTAGGTAATGTTCTACACCTAAAGAAACAACACCCCACCAGCTTCTCAATCACAATTTGCCCACAGCTCCCCAAGCCCCGACAACTGAAGAAACTGAGCCTATCAAGCTTTGCACAATCCCAGAAATGCTAGAATTTGCTCCTCCAGGCTACAGGGTCAATCATTCATGGCTGAGAAAGATGATCTGGCACTGCATAGGTTTGATCAGCGCCTCTCTGCCTCTGCGTTGACCCTCCTCCTGGCTCGAAATGATGATGTGGGCCCTTTGCGTCACTTCTTCTCTGCTACTTCTGCTCTAGAACAACGTTGTCTCTTGGGACAACTACTACTGCTGCAAATTCTTCATATTACTATTGGTGCCTTCAGTCCTCCTGTGATATGTAATGCTCTGATACCATGTTGAAATTTCTAAGTCTAACACGTTAGAAATCCCTACTACATTATTTAGTTTGATTTCTCCTACTTGTTTATTCCATTAACAAGCTATTTATAAATATAAATATTGAAATAAACACAAATGTAGCCTTAACTCATATACAAATCAACCACTGAAATAACTTAGACAAACACACAAGGGACACCATTATTTTTGGACAATCGTCCTCAGAAAAACCCAATGCGGGAAAATTGGTGCATTAGATATGAGGGTTTTAATATTATGCAGTTTATGAATACAGCTAGGGTGCCAAAAATGGCTCACCCAATATATAATGCCCTCGGCAATAGTACCTCTCCTCGGAGACATATTCTGGCTGATCAATCACCGGTTGAACGATCCCACAACAACTATGGAAACTTCCATTGTTGTGCATCACTCTATAGGGACTGCGTCACCATTCCCGGCTCACCAACACTTAGTCTGCCCCACAAAAATTCTTCCGGTGCTGCCTCTTGGCCCTTCGTCAGCTCTCAGACCCTCTGTGTCACCCACGCTGGCCTCTTCAGCCTCTCCAGGCTTTGCGTTGTCTCTCTGGCACTATCTCTGCCTCTCTGCTATGTATGCTCGACCTCATGTCGAGCTGTCTGTCGCTGCAACAGATCACTACATCAATTCAATAAGCAAAATCCCGCTCCCGAAAATCAAACTAATTGATCAATTTGGTGTATCTCCAACTGACCCTCCAACCTCTTCTTATGCTTTTCCTGTTGAGTCTTCAATGACCTAGATTAAGTCCCTTTCCAACGACTAAGATTAGATTTGGTTTGATCCATGTCATTTAGAACATTCTCACCCAGTTTTATATTAATACCCATTAATATTTTATTTTTCCTAAGTCTTCCTAAGTTTAGACTTAGGAACCCCATTAAAAATATTAATTATTTTAATATCTCTCCAATCGGGTGGAATTTCCCCAAATGATTTCTGGGTCGTGGAGATCTTATGTGCCTTAGCCTCTAGCAATTTTCATGGCTAGAGCACATCTGATGCTCCCACAAATCAACACTCCCTCTTAGTGAGGAATGTGCTATAGTAATGTTTCACCATGGAAACATCACACTGATCCTCCGCACCGGTACGTGTGCTGATGTTTGGCCTGCTGCCTCACATCATCTGCATTGTTGCTTCCTGTATTACTGCCCATGACATTGCCACTGCCACTACTACATCTGTATTGCAGTTCCCTCTCAATACGCTGCCCATGCTGCCCGTAGCACTACCACTATTAACTATTGCACTGCAACTCAGTTACCGAGAAGTAGGTAATTGACTTCTCCCAAATACTAACATCCTAGTCAGTCTGGAAGCTTCGTGAAACTGAAGCTGCCTCTGCTGCCACTGCGCTGTTGCATACACTTTTGTGCCTCTCGCACTACTGCAACCTCCATTGCGCTTCCTCAAATTTCTCCACCCAAGCACTGCCTTGCTACTCCATTACACTTTGCTCCACCCGACATATGTCATTCTGCTACTGTCGTTAAGGGCTCCCGTAGCCGGATATGATCCAAGAGTTTGGGCACCTCAAGGATCCTTCCCCTAGTATGTAGTCCTACTAACTACAACTTGATGTCTCCCCACCTCTTCTCTAGAGGTGCATGAGCACTCATGGCACAATCGTAATCACTCTTGACTTCTTTATCTGCCTTAGCTGGAGCTGCCTTGGAATCAGAAGCCTCTCCCTTTTTTTGCTTCTTGGGACACTGTGATGCATAATGTCCCAGCTCCCCACAATGGAAGCACTACACCCACATCTCCTCCCATCCTGGAAGGGTAGCCTTGCCCAAAATACTTTGGACAAATGTCTTCCACTCCTCGGAGACTGCATTCAAGGCAGTCCTCACCATGAACTTTGGATCCAGTGTAGAACCCATGAAAGTAAGTTGGTCACGAATCTCCTGCAATCTGACAAGGAATGGATCTATCTGCTCTCCCTTCTGCATCTGATATGACTGCCACTGATTCTCCAATAGCATCTTTTGCTGCACGAAAGTGCCCTAATACAAGGTCGTCAAAGTATCCCACATCTCCTTTGCTGTGTTCTTTTCAGCAATATGTGGTGTGACATGATATTTGACCCCGTCAAGGATCATGCACTTCGCCATCGCCATTGCATCCTCATACTTCTCATTTTCAGCTAGGTTGACCAGGATAGTCACGATTCTCAAGGCAAAGCCCTTGATGCAATGTCGATCTAGGACTGCCAGTATCCTGGCCTTCTAGATGACAAAGTTGGAAGCCCTATCCAACCTGTCCTGATCCCTCAATCCTTTCATTGCCATTTCAGCTCCTCTGCTAGACTCCCTCTGAGTTTCAACTTCCCTCCTGGAAATCTCCCTCTAAGTCTTGATTTCCACTCCTCTCTAATCCTCCTTGCAACTGCAACTCGGATCTGGATTTCTTGGCTAGAAATTCGTCAAGGTAGCGACTCCCTCTACCTTGGTTATGTCCCCCTAGGTATTGTTCTGCACCGACAAAAACAACACCCCACCAGCTTCTCAATCACAGTCTTCCCACAACTCCCCAAGCCCCGGCAACTAAAGAAGCTGAGCCTTTCAGGCTCTGCACAATCCCATGAACAACAAAATTTGCTCGTCTAGGCCATAGCATCAATCCTTCATGGTTGAGAAAGATGATCAAGCACTGCGTAGGTCTGATCTGCCCCTCTCTACCTCTACGCTGACCCTCCTCCTGGCTCGAAATGATGACGCAGACACCTTGCGTCACTTCTTCTCTACTGCTTCTACTTTAGAACAACGTTGTCTCTTGGGACCACTGTTACTGCTGCAAATTCTTCAGATTATTGTTGGTGCCTTTAGTCCTCCTGTGATCTGCAATGCTCTAATACAATGTTGAAATTTCTAAGTCTAACACGTTAGAAATCCCTATTGCATTATCTGGTTTCATTTCTCCTACTTGTTGATTCCATTAACAAGTTATTTATAATTATAAATATTGAAATAAACACAAATGCAGCCTTAACTCATATACAGAGCAACAACTAAAATAACTGAGACAAACACAAAAGGGTGTTGACATAGATTGTCATTGATGTCAACATGGCAATATTTGTGGAGCAATGGAGGAAGCAAACAGAGCTATCAAAACCATCGAAGGAAGCAGACAGAGCTATCGGGAGCTTTTGGAGCAAGAATGCCAAAGAATACACTATCGAGAGCAATATATGCATGCATTAACACCATCAGAGGCCAAAACTCATATATATATGCATTTACACTAAAGGAGGCGGAAATCATAGGTGTATTGGAATACACTATCGGAGCGAGCATATATATATATATATATATATCTTGGCGACAGTGTAATCAGCAGGTTCTACTATGCCATCACCCCAAAAACCCCCGATTGCGATACGTATGTGCAGACCCGCTGCAACATTACGCAATGGCTTAATGATATATCGCATCCGCCCATCGCAATGATACACAAAGGGTTGTCACTCCCCCAAGCCGATTGCGCTGTATGTCACGGACCCGATGGTCCAATCGTAACATGGGTCAATACTATATCGCATTCGTAGGAGGATCGGCCATCGGCCATCGGCAATGTCATGGGCTCAATGTATAAAGGAACCCGGAAGCCTCGATTGCTAATTGCAATTACACAGCCGGACCTGATGGGTTTTATAGACCCAACTGTATAAGGTTTGAGTTCCGCGCATAAGGGATTTTCAGTGTATTGCCAGGTTTCGGTGTAAAGACGGAAATACAAAGAAAATGCCCCGAAGCAATAAAGACCGGACCCAAAGCAGTTATAGATGCAGGTAAAATGATTTTGAAGTCCGCCCTTTAGCACTTTAACCCTGTTTTTCTCATATATTCCTGTGTATTTGAATATATGCATTACGCGGGGTTTGAAGGCAAAAATGCATTAAGAAATGCCCCCGATAGTTTAGGAGCCCTGAACTAACGCCGATTGCAATTGCGATTGGGACGTGGCATGTCCGTTGAACATACAGTCTCTGTGTATGCCTATTATCATTAAATAAAAGGGGGCTCTATCACAGTTTTTAACATACAGCGACCGAAAATCCAAGAAGTCGAATTGAAAGCTAGCGCAGAGGAATCCGAAAAGCCAAATCAATGAAGAAGAGGGAAGCCAAAGGACAAGCCAGCGTAGAGGACGTTGAAGCAAACGTTGAAGAAGTCGAAAAGTCAGTGGAAAGAAAAAACAAATAGTTAGGGGCTTCGAGAATACATAAAACAGAAAAAACAAGGGGAGATGCGTCTGTGTGTATAATAATAGTAAGAGGAAGCCGAAGTTCAAGAAGAGACAACAGAGGCAGGAGAAGCATGAAAAGCAGGAGAACAGGAGTGAAGCAGAAGCTCAACAAGCTTGGGAGTAGAGAACTACAACAAAACAGTTTATACCAGATTTGGGTTGGAGCCCACGGGGTAGGAGCCTCAGAACTAAAAGGATTGAAATCCTTGGGAGTTGATGCTCCTAAGTGCAGAACTATTTATTGCCTTGGAAAAACAGTGTTGGTGCTCTGGAGGTTGGAGCCTCACAAAAGTCCAAGTTGGTGCTTGGCAACTGATTGCAACTATTTATATATTGTATCTATTTCATTGCATTGTTTGTGTTAATAAAAGCATTTATTCTAGCTATCTATTTCTGTGTTCCATATATACTTGTTTTGGTGATAAAAAGAAAAATTAAAAAGAAATACTGATTCACCCCCCCTCTCAGTATTTCCAACAATTGGTATCAGAGCAGGCTTCTTCATATTAGCCTAATAGCTTGAAGAAGGATTCGTAGTCATGATGAGAAATCACGAAACGTCAGGAAAACCAAATCTATTCGACAACACCAACTTTGGTTTCTGGAAAAATAGAATGACCTACGACTTAATGTCCCTTGGACCTGAAGTCTGGCATTTCGTTCTAAATGAGTACCAAATTCCTGCCACTCTTCCAACAGATCAAGACGAGAGGAAAGCCTACATTGCAAATGCAAAAGCCTTGAACTCCATCGCTAGTGGAATCACTGATTCCGAGTTTACAAAAGTCATGAATTGTAACTCTGCCAAAGAAATGTGGGATAAGCTAGCTGGCTTATACGATGGAGACTCAAAAGTCAAGAAGGCAAAGCTTCAAACTCATAGAAGGCAATCTGAAAATCTGAAGATGGAAGATGAAGAAGATATTGCATCATACTTCCTCTGAGTAGCTGAAGTGGTCAATTCTCTTAAAGGATTGGACGAAAAGATTGAAGAAAGTACTGTTGTTTAAAAGGTCTTAAGATCTCTTCCAGACAGATTTGACTCCAAAATAAGCACGCCATAGAAGAAGCAAAGGATCTAGATGCTCTCAAGATGGATGAACTCCATGGAATCCTCACTGCATATGAGATGAGAAAAGGTGGCAAAGATGCAGCATTCAAGGCCTCAAAATCAAAGAAGGGGAAAGAAAGGAATGAATGTAGTGATGACTCCGATGTGGAATCCGAATTGGCTCAATTTTTACAAAAGCTGAAGAAAGGATCTAAACTAAAAGGTAACTACCCTCTTATCTGTTTCAAATGTGGAAAAATAGGTCATTATGCTGCGAAATGTCCTCATAAACACGATAGTGATGACGAAGGAAATTCTAAAAGAAAGGCATACAAAAAGAAAGGGATCAATAAGAAGAACTTCTTCTCTAAGCAAGATGAGTCTGATGAGGATGAATTTGTAGTCATCAAAAAGAGATCAGATGAGGAAAGTGACCATGATGAAAGCCAAGAAACATTATTCATGGCATTCACAAATGACGATGACTCAGGGCTAGAAGGAAATGTTGATGAATTGTTAATAAGTGGCATTGAAGAAAATGAGAAATTACAGAATAAAATCATTTCTCTCAAGGTAGAAAACGAGGAAACAAGAAAAAGAGAAGATCTCTTGGAAACAAAGCTAAAAGAAAAAGAAGAGACTTGCGAAGAACGTGAAGTCGAAATAGTATCTCTGAGGAAGGAATTGGAGCAAGTTAAAAAGGGTTGGAAAAGCTCTCAAATACTTTAGACTATCCTGAAAAGTCAAAAACCTCAACATGACAAGTCTGGAATAGGTTTTAAAGGAGAATCATCAAGCACTAAGAATAATCCGAAAAGCTATGACGATGCACTTTCCAGCAACCTAAAAGAAGAAAAAGTATGTCATCAAAGGCGCATCCTAGATCCAAAGAATGAAGAGAGAATAACTCCAAAGAAGAATGTGGATTCGAATCATAGATACTACAACAAATACAAACTAGTATTCCATCAAAGGCCCATCTCAAATCCAAAGAATGAAGCGGGAGTAATTCCAAGGAAGGAAATTGACTCAAACCGTGGCTACTACAACAGGTACAAAACTATCTTTCTTGGAGATTGTTTTCATTGTAAAAACTTTGGTCATCAAGCCAGACATTGCATGGCTCGCAAGAGTGAAACACCCCAGCTAAAGGATCAAATGATCAAACCATATGGCCCCAAAAGGCAGGGACAAATCAAAACCTTCAATTCATTTGATCCCTTGACCAAATTTGATCTGATGTGCTCATTATGCTACAATAATGGACACTATGAACAAAATTGCCCACTCAAAAGGAGAAAAGCAAGTAGTGAGAATCCCAACATTGATAAATGTGGCCTGGCTCTATATGCTCAAAAGAATGAAAATCATTGGTTTGTGGATAGTGGGTGCTCCAAACACATGACAAGGGACAAAAGGAAGTTTGTCTCATTGAGCAAAAAGGAAGGAAATGTGTCCTTTGGAAGTGGATTTGGCAGAATTGCGGGAAAAGGAACTGTTACCCTCATCAATGGAAAAGGAAAAGCTCAAGATGCTCTGTTAGTAGACGGGCTCAAACACAACCTCATGAGTGTCAGCCAAATCTGTGATCAAGGACATAATGTTGTCTTTAGCACCAAAGACTATGAAATAAGGAACTCTTCCTCAGGGGACTTGTGGCGAAAGGGGTTAGAACACTAGACAACATTTACATTCTGAACAAGATTCAAGAAAATAAATGCTACCTGAGTCATATAGATGAAAGTTAGTTATGGCACAAGCGACTTGGACATACAAGCTTCGAAAATCTGATCAATATTAGCAAGATTAAAGTTGTACAAGACATCCCAAGGCTATTCAAACCAAATCGAGGAGTATGTAGTCCCTGTCAACATGGAAAGCAAACTAGAACCAGCCACAAGATCAAGGAGCTCTCTACATCAAAGCCCTTGGAGATCATCCGTGCCGATTTATGTGGACCAACTAGAAATCAAGCACTCGAAGGAGAGAGGTACTTTGTTTTATTTGTTGATGACTATACTAGAATGATGTGGATATATTTTATAAAATATAAATCTGAAACATTTGAGTGTTTTAAGAATCTAAAACCACTTGTAGAAAATGAAAAGGACTCAAAAATTAAGTGCCTCAGAATAGATAAAGGGGGAGAATTCACATCAAAAGAAATTAATGAGTTCTGTAATATACATGGAATTAAAAGAGAATTCTTTGCTACTAGAACACCCCAACAAAATGGGGTAGTTGAAAGAAGAAACCGAACAGTTCAAGAAATGGCAAGAATAATGTTATTAGTAGTAGACTTGCAGCCAAAATTATGGAGAGAAGCAGTCGGGAGAGTTGTCTATACCTTGAATCGGACTCAATTAAGACCAAATTGTGTAAAAACTCCTTATGAATTATGGAAAGGAAGACCTGCTTCAGTAAAGTACTTCAAGATCTTTGGAAGAAAGTGCTTCATAAAAATCAATGATGGCTCACCAGGAAAGTTTGATTCTCAGGTTGATGAAGGGATATTCCTTGGATACTCTACACAGAGGAAAGCCTACAAGTCCTACAATTTTCGACTAAAGAAAATAATGGAAAGCATTGATGTAAAGATTGATGAAGACCTTCTAGAAAAAGAAATTGAAGAACATATAGATGATTCTCTCATTGAATAAGAAATAGATCAAGAAGAAGAAGAAGAGGAAAAAGAACCACCATATCCCTTCAAAGATGAAGTTTCTCCAGAAATATCATCCAAAAGAGCAGATTATTGGCAATAAAGATGAAGGGATGCAAACCCGAAGAAGGATGATAATTACACCAAAGGGAAACGTTATTGCTCTTCTATCCATGATAGAACCAGAAACATTTGCACAAGCAAGGATCCTCAATGGGTAAAAGCCATGGAAGAAGAAATGTCCCAAATTGAGAAGAACGAGACATGGGAGCTGGTACCTCATCCAAAGGACAAAAACATAATAGGAACCAAGTGGGTATTCAAAAATAAAATGAATGAAGATGGACAAGTTATTAGAAACAAGGCAAGGCTTGTTTGCAAAGGCTATTCACAAATTGAAGGAATTGACTTTGAAGAAACAATTGCAGCAGTAGCTCGTATGGAAGATATCAGGATGTTGTTGGCATTTTCTTGCTCAAAAGGATTCAAAATCTATCAAATGGACGTAAAAACATCATTTTTGAATGGAGAACTCAAGGAAGAAGTCTACATGGAGCAACCAGAAGGGGTTGATCTAACGGAAGGAAAAGACTTAGTCTGTAAGTTGAAAAAGGCATTATATGGGTTGAAACAAGCTCCGAGAACATGCTATGCAAGATTGGATCACTATCTACAACGACAAGGCTTCAAGAACGGAGTGGCAGGAAGTAATCTCTACATAAAGATGGATGAAGGTAAGTTACTAGTCACACTTGTTCATGTTGATGATCTGATTGTTGCTAGCAATAATGATGAAATGAGCCATGAATTTTCTCAAAACATGTCAAGAGAATTCGAGATGTCAATGATAGGAGAGCTATCTCACTTCCTTGGACTACAAGTATCTCAAACCAGAGCAGGATTGTTTATATCTCAAGCCAAATATCTTAAAGACATGCTTAAAAGATATGGAATGGAAGACTGTGCACCCATGAGCACACCTATGACCACAAATTGCAAATTGAGCAAAAATGATGACTACCCTCCAGCAGATGCAACTCATTACAGGTCAATAATTGGAGCCCTTCTGTACTTAACTATTACAAGACCCGACATAATGTAGGCAGTAGGAATGGTGGGAAGATTTCAATTTGCTCCTAAACAGTCCCATTTGTTAGCTGTAAAAAGAATTCTCAGATATCTTAAAGGAACTCTTGATTTCGGTCTTTGGTACCCTAAGAGCTCAACACTGACTGTAACTACATACACAGATGTTGATTGGGCCGGAAGTGTAGATGATCGAAAAAGTACGAGTGGAAATGCATTCTTTCTGGGAGATTGTTTAGTAGCTTGGCTCAACAAAAAACATACATCCATATCATTATCCACAGCCGAAGCCGAATATATCGCTGCAACAAACTGCTGTACTCAAATACTATGGATGAAGGAAGCTTTGAAAGATGTCAACATAGGTACAGATCAACTGATTACCATCTATTGTGATAACACAAGTGCTATCAGTCTCAACAAAAATCTAGTGATGCACTCAAAAACCAAACATATACCAATCAAGTATGATTTCCTTCGTGAACAAGTGGCTGAACAAAACATCATCTTGGAATATATCAATACTAAGAAGCAAATAGCTGATATTTGCACAAAACCTCGTCCTAACATCTTCGTCAAAAGATGGGGGTTATCTCTTTAGCATCACTCAAGTTCATTCACAAAGACGTTGCAAATTAGGGGGAGTAGTTCGACAAGGGGAGTCCATATGCATTTCTTTGCCATTGATGTCAAAGGGGGAGAGCAGAAGAATATTGCCATCAATAACAAAGGGAGATTGTTGACATAGATTGTCATTGATGTCAATATGGCAATATTCATGGAGCAATGGAGGAAACAAACAGAGCCATCGGAGGAAGCAAACAGAGCTATTGGAGCCATCGAAGGAAGCAGAGAGAGCTATCGGGAGCTATCGGAGCAAGAACGCCAAAGAATACACTATCGGGAGCAATATATGCCACAAAAGGGTTATATGCATGCAAATACACTATCGAGAGCAATATATGTATGCATTAACACTATTGGAGGCCAAAACTCATATATATATAATATATTATATATATATATAATATATATATATATATATATGCATTAACACTATCAAAGGCCAAACCGTATTATATTTAAAATACACTATCGGAGGCGAAAATCATTAAGTGTATTGGAATACACTATCCGAGCGGGCACATATATATATATATAATATATATATATATAATATATTAAATTATATATTATATTTAATTAATATATATATATACTATATATATATCAACGACAGTGTAATCGACAGGTTCTACTATGCCATCACCCCCAAAACCCTCGATTGCGATACATATGTGCAGACCTGCTGCAACATTACGTAATGGCTTAATGATATATCACATCCGCCCATCACAATGATACACAAAGGGTTGTCACTCCCCCAAGTGCTGATTGCGATGTATGTCGCGGACCTGATGGCCCAATTGTAACATCGGTCAATGTTATATCGCATCCACAGGAGGATCGGCCGTCGGCCATCAGCGATGTCATGTGCTCGATGTACAAAGGACCCTTGGAAGCCTCGATTCCCAATTGCAATTACACAGCCGGACCCGATGGGTTTTATAGACCCAACTATACAAGGCTTGAGTTTTGCGCATAAGGGATTTTCAATGTATTGGCAGGGTTTGGTGTAAAGACCGAAATACAAAGGAAAAGCCCCGAAGCGATAAAGATCGGACCCGAAGCAATTATAGATGCAGGTAAAATGTTTTTGAAGTCTGCCCTTTAGCGCTTTAAGCCTATTTTTCTCATATATTCCTATGTATTTGAATATATGCATTACGCGGGGTTTGAAGGTAAAAATGCATTAAGAAACGCCCCCGATAGTTCAGGAGGCCTGAACTAACACCGATTGCGATTTCGATTGGGACGTGGCATGTCCGTTAAACATACAATCTCTGTGTATGCCTATTATCATTAAAAAAAGGGGGGTCTCTGTCATAGTGTTTAACATACAGCGATCAAAAAGCCAAGAAGCCGAATTGAAAGCCAACGCAGAGGAAACCGAAAAGCCAAATCAATGAAGAAGAGGGAAGCCAAAGAACAAGCCCGCGCAGAGGAAGCTAAAGCAAACATTGAAGAAGCTGAAGAGCTAGTGGAAAGCGAAAACGAACAGTCAGAGGCTTCGGGAATACATAAAACAGGAAAAACAAGGGGAGATGGGTCTGTGTGTATAATCAAAGTAAGAGGAAGCTGAAGTTCAGGCAGAGGCAGCAGAGGCTGGAGAGGCAGGAGAAGCAAGAGAAGCAAGAGAACAAGAGTGAAGCAAAAGCTCAGCAGGCTTGGGAGCAGAGAACTACAACAAAACAGTTTATACCATATTTGGGTTGGAGCCCACGGGGTAGGAGCTTCAGAACTGAAAGAATTGAAATCCTTGGGAGTTGGTGCTCCTAAGTGCAAAACTATTTATTGCCTTGGCAAAACAGAGTTGGTGCTCTGGAGGTTGGAGCCTCACAAAAGTCCAAGTTGGTGCTTGGCAACTGATTCAACCTATTTATATATTTATCTATTTCATTGCACTGTTTGTGTTAATAAAAGCATTTATTCCAGCTATCTATTTCTGTGTTCCATATTTGGTGATAAAAAGAAAAATTAAAAAGAAACACTGATTCACCCCCCATCTCAGTATTTCCAACAAAAGGGAACCTTTATCTTTGGACAATTGTCCCCGGAAAAACCCAATGTGGGAAAACCGATGCAACAGATATTAGGGTTTTATTATTAAGCAGTTTTGGAATACAACTAGGGTGCCAGAAATGGCTCACCCAACAAAGAATGCCCTCAACAGTAGTACCTCTCCTCGGAGACAGATATTCTGGATGAAGAATCACTGGATGAATGATCCCACAAAAATTATGGCAGCTTCCATTGCTTACATCACCCTTCCCAGCTCACCAACACTCAGTCAGCCCCACGAAAATTCTTCAGGCGCTGCCTCTTGGTCCTGCGTCACCCACGCTGGCCTCTTCAGCCTTTGCGTAGTTCCAAGCTACCTCTGCGTTGTCTCTCTGGCACTATCTTTGCCTCTTTGCAATGTATTCTCGGCCTTGTGCCGAACTGCCCCTCGCTGCAATAGATCACTACCTCGATTCTCTTAGCAAAATCCCCCTCCAAAAAATTGAACTGACTGATCAATTTGGTGTATCTCCAACCGACCCTCAAGCCTCCTCTTATACTTTTCCTGTTGAGTCTTCAACGACCGAGATTAAGTTCCTAATCAACGGCTAAGATTAGATTTGGCTTGATCCATGTCATTTAGAATATTCTCAACCAATTTTAGATTAATACCCATTAATATTTTAATTTTCCTAAATTTAGACTTAGGAACCCCATTAAAAAATATTAATTATTTTAATATCTCTCCAACCAGGTGGAATTTCCCCAAACGATTTATGGGTCTTGGAAATCTTATGTGCCTTAACCTCTCCATGAATTTTCATGGCTAGAGCACATTCGATGCTACCACAAATCAACACTCCCTCTTAGCGAGGAATGTGCTCTAGTAATGTTTCACCATGGAGACATCACATTGATCCTCCGCACCGATGTCTGTGTTGATGCTTGGCCTACTGCCTCACATCAATGCACTGTTGCTTCCTGTACTGCTGCCCATGACACTGCCATTGCCACTGCTACATCTGTACTGCAACTCCCTCTCATTATGCTACCCATGATGCCCCTAGCATTGCCACTCCTGCACTGCAACTCAGTTACTGAGAAGTAGGTAACTAACTTCTCCCAAATACTGACATCTCAGTCAATCTAGAAGCCTTGTGAAACTGAAGCTGCCTCTGCTGCTACTGCGTTGTTGCATACACCTTTGTGCCTCTCACACTGCTGCAACCTCCACTGTGCTACCTCATATTTTTGCACCCAAGCACTGCCTTACTGCTCCACTACACTTTGCTCCACCCGACATCTGTCATTCTACTATTGTCTTTAAGGGCTCCTGTAGCCAGATATGATCCAAGAATTTGGGAATCTCATGGATCCTGCCCCTAGTATGTAGTCCTCTTGACTACAACTCGATGTCTCCCCACCTCTTCTCTAAAGGTGCATGAGCACTCATGGCACAGTCATTATTAGTCTCGACTTCTTTCTCCGCCTTATCTAGAGCTACCTTGGAATCAGAAGCCTCTCCCGTGTTTTTCTTCGTGGGACATTGGGATGCATAATGTCCCAGCGCCTCATAATGGAAGCATTTCACCTTGGAGATATTCTTCTTCTTCCTCTTCCCCTGCAGTCCCACAGATGCTAGAGCCGCATCATGATCCTCCTCTTTCTTGATTCACCCTCCCCTGCTACTACTCCTTGCCTTGGTCATCCGCTTGATCTCTTCTTGGCGAAGAGCCACCCACATCTCTTCCCATCCTGGAAGGGTAGCCCTACCCAAAATACTTTGGACAAAGGTCTCCCACTCCTCAGAGACTGCATTCAGGGTAGTCCTCACCATGAACTATGGATCGGGTGTAGACCCCACAGAAGTTAGCTGGTCACGATTGATTCTCCAATAACATCTTCTGCTATACGAAAGTACCATGATATAAGGTCGTCAAAGTATCCCACATCTCCTTTGGTGTGTTCTTTTCAACAATGTGGTATGACATGATCTTTTACCCCGTCAAGGATCATGCACTTCGCTCTCGTCATTGCATCCTCATACTTCTCATTTTCAGGTAGGTCAACCAGGATAGCCAGGTTCTCAAGGAAAAGTCCTTGATGTGATGTCGATCCAGGATTGTCAAGATCCTGGCCTTCTAGATGACAAATTTGGAAGCCCCATCCAACTTGTCCTGATCCCTCAATCCGTTCACTACCATTTCAACTCCTCTTCTGGACTCCCTTTGAGTTTCGACTTCCCTCTTGGAAATCTCCCTATAAGTCCTGTTTTTTTGCTGGAAATCCTCCCGCCAAATGTAGAACCGCTCCTCTCCAATCCTCCTTGCAACTGCAACTCAGATATGGATTTCTTGGCTAGGAATCTGTTAAGGTAGCGACTCCCTCTACCTGGGTTCTGTCCCCTTAGGTACTGTTCTGCATCGATAGAAACAAAACCCCACTAGCTTATCAATCACAACCTGCCCACAACTCCCCAAGCCCCAACAACTGAGGAAATTGAGCCTTTCAGGCTCTGCGCAATCCCAACAACGACAAAATCTTCTCCTAGCCAAAGAGTCAATCCTTCCTGGCTGAGAAAGATGACTAGGCACTGCGTAGGTCTGATCTGCCCCTCTTTGCCTCTGCACTGACCCTCCTCCTAGCTCGAAATGATGGCGCAAGCTGTCTACGTCACTTCTTCTCTGTTGCTTCTGCTCTGGAACAATGTTGTCTCTTGGCACAACTACTATTGCTATAAATTCTTCAGATTACTGTTGGTGCCTTTAGTGGTCCTGTGATCTGCAATGCTCTGATACCATGTTGAAATTTCTAAGTTTGACACGTAAGAAATCCCTACTGCATTATCTGGTTTGCTTTCTCCTAGTTGTTTATTCTATTAAAAGGTTATTTATAATTATAAGTACTAAAATAAACACAAATGCAACCTTAACTCATATATAAATCAACAACTGAAATAACTAAGACAAACACACAAGGGACACCGTTATTTTTGGACAACTGTCCCCAGAAAAGCCCAATGCGAGGAAACCGATGCAACATATATGAGGGTTTTATTATTATGCAGTTTTTGAATACAACTAGGGTGCCAGAAATGGCTCACCCAACAAAGAATGCCCTTGACAGTAATACCTCACCACAAAGACAAATATTCTGGCTGATCAATTACCGGAAGAACGATCCCATAGCAACTATGGCAACTTCCACTGCTCTGCGTCACTTTGTAGGGACTGTATCACCCTTCCTGGCTCACCAGCACTCAGCCTTCCCCACAAAATTTCTTCTGGCGTTGCTTCTCGGCCTTGCATCAACTCTGCTAGCCTTGCGTCAACTCTGCTAGCCTCTAGGCACCTTCTAAAGCCTTTGCGTCAGCGCTGAGACCCTCTGTGTCACCCACATTGTCCTCTTCAGCCTCTACGTCAACCTCTCCAGGCTCTGCGTTGTCTCTTTGGCACTATCTCTGCCTCTCTGCTATGTATTCTCAGCCTCATGCCGAACTACCCCTCGATGGAATAGATCACTAGTTCAATTCTCTCAGCAAAACTTGGCTCCAAAAAATTGAACTGACTAATCAATTTGGTGTATCTCCAACTGACCCTCAAGCCTCCTCTTATACTTTTCCTGCCGAGTCTTCAACAGTCGAGATTAAGTCCCTAATTAACACCTAAGATTAGATTTGACTTGATCCATGTTATTTAGAACATTCTCACCCAATTTTATATTAATACCCATTAATATTTTAATTTTCCTAAGTTTAGACTTAGGAACCCCAATAAAATATTAATTATTTTAATATCTCTCAAACCGGGTGGAATTTCCCCAAACGATTTCTGGGTCTTGGAGATCTTATGTGCCTTAGCCTCTCCACCAATTTTCATGACTAGAGCACATCCGATGCTACCGCAAATGAACACTCCCTCTTAGCGAGGAATGTGCTCTAGTAATGTTTCACCATGGAAACATCACACAGATCCTCCACACTAATCCCTGTGTTGATGCTTGGCCTGCTGCCTCACATCATTTGCGCTGCTACTTCCTGTACTGCTGCCCATGACACTGCCACCACCATTGCTACATCTGTACTGCAGCTCCCTCTCAATATGCAGCCCCTCGCACTGCCACTACTAACTGCTGCATTGCAACTCAGTTACCAAGAAGTAAGTAAATGACTTCTCCCAAATACTGACATCCCAGACAGTCTGGAAGACTCGTGAAACTGAAGCTGCCTCTACTGCCACTGCGCTGCTGCATACACCTTTGTGCCTCTCACACTGTCGCAACCTCCGCTGCGTTGCCTCATATTTTTGCACCTAAGCACTGCCTTGCTGCTCCACTACACTTTGCTCCACCCGACATCTGTCATTCTGCTATTGCCGTTAAGGGCTCCCGTAGCCGGATATGATCCAAGAGTTTGGGCACCTCAAGGATCCTGCCCCTAGTATGTAGTCCTCCTGACTACAACTCGATGTCTCCCTGCATCTTCTCTAAAGGTGCATGAGGACTCATGGCACAGTCGTCATCAGTCTCGACTTCTTTCTCCGCGTTCGCTGGAGCTTCCTTGGAATCGAAACCCTCTCCCTTGTTTTTCTTCCTGGGACACTAGAATGCATAATGTCCTAACTCCCCACAATGGAAGCACTTCACCTTGGAGATATCCTTCATCTTCCTCTTCCCCTTTTGTCCTGCAGATGCTAGAGGTGCATCCTCCTCTTTCTTGATTCGTCCTCCCCTGCCACTACTCCCTGCCTTGGTCGTCTGCTTGATCTCTTCCTGGCAAAGAGCCGCCCACATCTCCTCCCATCCTAGAAGGGTAGCCGTACCCAAAATACTTTGTACAAATGTCTCCCACTCCTTGGAGATTGCATTTAGGGCAATCCTCACCATGAACTTTGGATCCAGTGTAGACCCCACGGAAGTAAGCTGGTCACGAATCTCATGCAATCTGAGGAGTGGATCTATCTGCTCTCCCTTCTGCATCTGATACGATCGCAATTGATTCTCCAATAGCATCTTTTGCTGCACGGAAGTGCCATGATACAAGGTCGTCAAAGTATCCCACATCTCCTTTGTTGTGTTCTTTTCAGCAATATGTGGTACTACATGGTCTTTGACCCCGTCAATGATCATGCACTTCGCCCTCGCCATTGCATCCTCATACTTCTCATTTTCAGCTAGGTCGACCAGGATAACCTTAGTTCTCAAGGCAAAGTCCTTGATGTGATGTCGATCCAACATTGCCAGGATCCTGGCCTTCCAAATGACAAAGTTGGAAGCCTTGTCCAACTTGTCCTAATCCCTCAATCCGTTCACTGCAATTTCAGCTCCTCTTCTGGACTCCCTTAGAGTTTCGACTTCCCTCCTGGAAATCTCCCTCTAAGTCCTAATTTCCCTGCTAGAAATCCTCCCAAAAAATGTCGAACCGCTCCTCTCTAATCCTCCTTGCAACTGCAACTCAGATCTGGATTTCTTGGCTAGAAATCCGTCAAAGTAGCAACTTCCTCTACCTTGGTTTTGTCCCCTTGGGTACTGTTCTGCACCAACATAAACAACACCCCACCAACTTCTCAATCACAATCTGCCCACAACTCCCTAAGCCCCGACAACTGAAGAAACTGAGCCTTTTAGGCTCTACGCAATCCCAACAACAACAAAATCTGCTCCTCCTGGCCACAACGTCAATACTTCTTGGCTGAGAAAGATGACCGGGCACTGCATAGGTCTGATCTGCCCCTCTCTGCCTCTACGATGACCCTCCTCCTAGCTCGAAATGATGACGCAGGCCCTCTGCATCACTTCTTCTCTGCTGCTTCTGCTCTGGAACAACGTTGTCTCTTGGGACAACTGCTACTTCTACAAATTCTTCATATTACTACTGGTGCATTCAGTCCTCCTGTGATCTGCAATGCTCTAAAACCATGTTGAATTTTCTAAGTCTAACACGTTAGAAATCCCCACTGCATTATCTGGTTTGATTTCTCCTACTTGTTTATTACATTAACAAGTTATTTATAAATATAAATACTGAAACAAACACAAATGCAACCTTAACTCATATACAGATCATCGACTGAAATAACTAAGACAAACACACAAGGGACACCGTTACTCTTGGACAACTGTCCCCAGAGAAACCCAATGGGAACACCAGTGCAACGGATATGAGGGTTTTATTATTATGCAGTTTCTGAATACAACTAGGATGCCAAAAATGGCTCACCCAATAGAGAATGTCCTCGGTAGTAGTACCTCTCCTCAGAGACAAATATTCTGGTTGATTAATCACCGTATGAATGATCCCACAACTATGGGAGCTTCCACTACTTTGCGTCACTTCATAGGGACTGCGTCACCCTTCCCGGCTCACCAACACTTAGTGTGCCCTACGAAAATTCTTTCGGCGTTGCCTCTTGGCCATGCGTCAGATCTGGTAGCCTCTGCGTCATCTCTCAGACCCTTTGCGTTACCCAAACTGGTCTCTTCAGCCTTGCGTAGCACTCAACTGCCTCTGCGTCAGCCTCTCAAGGCTTTGCATTGTCTCTGTTTTTCAGCTATGTATTCTCGGCCTCATGTCGAACTACCCCTCGCTGTAACAAATCACTAGCTCAATTCTCTCAGCAAAACCCCGCTCTAGAAAATCAAACTGACTGATCAATTTGGTGTATCTCCAACTAGCCCTCAAGGCTCCTTTTATACTTTTCCTGTTGAATCTTCAACTGCCGAGATTAAGTCCCTAATCAACGACTAAGATTAGATTTGGCTTGATCTATGTCATTTAGAACATTCTCGCCCAGTTTTATATTAATAGCCATTAATATTTTAATTTTCCAAAGTTTAGACTTAGGAACCCCATTAAAAATATTAATTATTTTAATGGAATTTCCCCAAATGATTTCCAGGATTTAGAGATCTTATGTGTCTTGGCCTCTCCACCAATTTTCATGGCTATAGCACATCCGAAGCTACCACAAATCAACACCATCAAGTGCCATTTCAAGAGCAAGTTTGCATAAAGATGTAGGAGTTCAGGTTCCACGTCCCAAGCCCACCATCAAGCCTTGGGAAGAATTGTCAACAACATTAATAGAACTCGTCTTGGATACGACAAGGAGGCATCCATTCATACTCCAAACTATTCCAAGCCCATCTAGTTTCATAGTGTTGGTTTTCTACGTAACGATTAATCTTCAACTCTTTGAGATCTTGCTCATCCACAACAACAAATTGTGAAATGCCAAGATTGTGACATAGTTGGTCATGTGATAGATCATTGTTTTGATCTTCATCTGTGTGATCATTGTGGTTAGCACAATCATCATTCAAACAGATACTTCAAAAACAAGCCTCTTGCAAGAACAAAGATTCACCTTGGATGGATCACTTCTTGACAATGGGCTTCAATAGCCAAGAAGATATTTAGATCATACTACAAAATTTGTTCTAGAGTATTGAAAAGTCTTGCAGTTGAGTTTTTTTCATCTTCTCACCTTGTATATAACAAGGGGGAAATTGATGGTCACATACAAGCTTCAAAGATACATCAAGCAAGCATGAGCCACAACCTGGACCTACAACCTCAACCTACAGCCAGAGACAACGATGTCGATATTTAGAGTTATAGTCAGAGACAGAGTAATGCTCCATGAGCATGCCTTTGGTTGGTGGCCTTCCTTAAACCACCACAGGTTGAGACCTCCCTTTTCAAGTTGAGGTTCTCCCCTTGAAGACCTCCCTTTTCCAAGTTGATGGTCTCCCTCTTCAAATCATTAAAAAGCACTTTCTCTAGCAGAAGACTTCAACTTCTAGCCAAATTTCAAAGAGTTCCATAAATTGCACTAAGTGTTCTAGTGTTGGTGGTCATCCTTAAACCACCACCGGTTGAGACGTCGAGTTCTCCCACCTTATACCTTCATTTTTGAGAGTTTTTTCAACTTATTGTTGTCATGCATTATTGTATTTTTGTATTATAGCTCTCTTCTTGGACTCGTATATACCCCTTCATATTAAGGGGGGGAATGTTGGACACCAAATCTGCTAAGGGTTGGTGTGAAATGTGAACAATCACCAGAGTCCAAGAGACTACTTGGCATATGAAGACCAAAAGTCACAAGGAAATGTATAAATATGTAAATCTTTGTGAATAAATGCAGTCTCACACTTATCTTAATCTACTGTCCATTATTTGTGCGTGCCTTTAACATACATAATACAAGATGCCCAATGGGCTCTTAAATTTATAACAATGACTCAATGGACTCCTTGACTCTATGACAAACCCTAGAAGCACTCAATGGGTGTTTGACCTACAAATAAATTGATCTTGAGCATGAAAGCCATGCTACAAAAATAAAAATGATAATTTTTCTTCCCTTACAATATACAAGAATCAAGAGTACAGTTCATATTTATGAAGATCAAACCTAGTTACACATTTCAACAGTCCCTTCATGTGCATCGACCCCTCCTTCCAAACAAAATAAAAAATTATATATATACAAGTGAGACACCACTACCCTGATTTCAACATTGGTGCAGTTACAACCATGCCATGCAGCCTGTTAACTTAAGCATCACCTTATTCATGAAATGCATGAGATGAATGCAAATTTTTTGCCTTTCTTCACTTTTATCCCAGTAGCTGTATACCATCTTGAAACGAACATAGGAATATAGCATCATCATTAAGGAATACTAAAGAATCCCCCGTAAGACATATTCTGCTTGTTTGAAAAACTACTCCCTAAAATTTCTAGCTTCATGCTTGACAATAAAAAATTCATGAATTATGATATTCCATTTTGTGTATATGACAAATTTTGTCTAAACTGAACCTTCATGGTGACTAAATTATCACACAGTTCTTGCAGTTCTATGCAATAACAACATAAATACCCATTTTTTGCACATCTTCTGCCAGTTATATCTTTGTTAAATTTTTTGGGGATGCATTGATCCCCGCAAATTCAATTCAATAGTCAATGTGAACAAGTGGCTATTATATCATTTGCTGCAAGGGTTTAGCGGTTGATTACATCCATTTATGATTAGAAGAGTTGTTCATACATATTCTGCTCTCGTGTTATTACCTTTAGACTAAATACTTAGTTCCTAACTATTGACTTTCCTTTTCCTTTTCTTTTTCATGCTTTTCATTTACTAAGCATCCCTGTCTCTTCAAAAATAATGCTAGCATATTCTTTTCATATGTAGCAAGGGGATCTGAAGTATGAATAATTGCCCACATATGATGGGGTAACGGGTCAATAAGAATGTTGTTTGGGTGTAAATCATTTCTATAATATTAAGCCAAATGCTATATAGTCTTCAATCCCAAACTCTATTTCAGATTTCTGCATCATACTGTCTTTCACACCAATGGATGATTAAAGTAATGCCACTTAACTGAAGTTTTCTCGATTATGTCAATTGCTTTTGAAGCAATTCTGCAACCTTTGTTATTGTAATGTAGTAACTTTGCAACTACACAATGCATTCAAGAAGTTCGTTGCAAGTTAGCATCTGGAGCGTGCCTGGCTGTTGCGTTGGGTTCCAGAATAAGAAGATGCAACTACCTGCAGAGGAGAAGTCTTATAAGATTTTGATTCCAATATTTTCGCAACTGAGTTCTTTGACACACTTTTTAACTTTAAAAGGTGAAAATCAATTTCAACATCTCAGGTTGTAAGACCTCATGGCATTTTAAGTATTTCATTTGAAGGCTAAGTTTTGTTTCTCTTGGAAACAGCATAGTGGTCTGTGCAATTTACAATTGAAAGTTCTAAAGACACGAGTTTGCATCTTCAAAGGGAAAGACCTCGAGAACATAAGTGTTGTAAAAATACTGAATGTGATTTTGGTCACCCAAATTCATTAGCAATGAGAAGGCAAATTTCTGATAATAATGAAACAGAAAAGCATAGTAGTCTTGAAAGATGTCTAAATTCCACATCTAGTAACACAAACGTTTTGTCATCAATGTGAATATTAAAATCTGCGGTAAGTTTTTAGCAAAAGCCATGAAGACACAAGTCAAATTTCACAGCAGCAATAGTATGCTTAGCTTTATGGTCAAAGTGAATAAAAATGTAAGAGTTCTAACAAAATCATGTAGCCATTGCCTTTCCGACTTAACTAATTATAAAAGGCCATACTAAACAGATCTAGGAAGATATTTTTACATAAACCATATAGTTAGTTAGACACAATGTTTCACCAAGTTTTTGGGACATGGGAACAGGGAAATGCATCCGAGGGACATGTGGAAGCACCCACAAGACTCTAGGGAACATCATTGGGGGTGTAAATGTCTCCGACATAGGAGAACCCACCCAAAATACTAAAATATAATTATTAAAATATATGGAAACTGAAATATAAATCATTGAAATATTATACATAACAATGCATCAACAACATACATAATTACATGTAACATAATAAATCACAAACGGTACATGTAATGATGTAACATAACATAGTAATCATGATTCACTATGTATTTATCAATGTTGTATTTCTCTTTACTGTGCACTGATTGAGAGGCTGCTACTACTGAACTACTCATCTGATGGAGTACTCGAAGAAACAACCTCTTAAGAAATGTAGGATGTAACCTTTGATCAACTCAACTTTTGACAAAACTGTCACTTACCTACTCATGCAATGTAGGAGGGAGAGAAGACATGTCCGTGCCATACATCTCATCTACTAGGAGGGAGGTACTACAAAACTGCCCATCTGAGTTCTTAAAAAATATATCTTGCATGGGAATGATGAATGCAGCAACCAACCCACTCATCTACTAGAAACAATTATCACTGACTTTCTCATCCAAGGGAAGGAGGGCAAGAGCATATATCCGTGCCATACTACGCATCTACTGGGAGAGTGGTAGTAAATTGTCCATCTAAAGTGGTGTTGGAAGAAACATCCTGTAATAGAGACAAAATACAGGTACCCACCTAAAATAAGATCAATGGTAGTTGAAGTGAGAGTGAGAAGATCCAACTCTATATATGAAAGATATAGAATATGATGGCTGTTCTCGGCCTGAAAATTAGGATTTTAGGCATTTTTTTGGATGGCACACAGTTTTCTTGGGGTTCTATCCTCTATTTCACCAGTGCCCTTTTTCTTTGGCACTTTTTAGGTCCTTTCAATGGATTCAAGGATACTTTTTTCAGATTTATGACCTCTTCTAGGAAACACACTCCTTTTTCTTCCATCTCTTTCAACTAAAATCTGCAACATTTTTAGGGTAGCATTGGTTCTATTCATCCAAAGGATTCTCTGGTGGTGACATTGGTTGGATCATTTTTATTATATGGTTTCAAATCCTCTCTTGACCCCTTTAACAAGTTCTCCTGAGGTCTTCATAGACACTTCTCTTATCTATATTGGATGGACTACTTCAGTGTTACACACATGCTTTAAGAAGGAAGGCAAAGAAAAATTATCAAGCCTCACACCCACCTCTTGCATTTTAAATACAATGCCAACATCATTATAGACTTAACAAGAATTGTGACCTCAAAACAAGAACTCTGGCCCTAAAAACCCATTTTTTGCGTCGAAAACACAAAAATCAACTAATCTGTAAATTGTAATGGATATTCCACTAGGGGCAGTTCTTCACAACAAATCAGATAGAAATAGAATGAAATCTGAAATCTACACTATGAGGGTTAATCTTCTTTAGATTTATGGATTATTGTTTTTTCTGCTTATGCATGCAATAGGTAGAAGGGAAAAAACAGGGAACAATGAAATACAAACACACACCAATCACAATGAACACCAAGATGTGATATAGGAAATCCTTTTCAGAGAAAACCTAGATGGAGGTAAGGTTGCTATGCTCTCTTTTGTCTAAATGGAAATGATGCAAATAAAAAGGAGTATGCACTCTCAATGGGGTTACCTAGGACCTGTGGCAATTGGGCTGCTACAAAACACAAACCTCTTTTGTTATGCTCTCTCTATCCACTCTCAACTAATTTTCTCTACTATGGAACAAAAATGCTCTCGAATAGAATGGAACCCTTTTTCTTCCTAGTGGCCTAGTTATGACATGGTTCAACAGCCAACTAGGGATTAAATTTGACCCATTCAACCCTCAACATGGGTTAGAATTCAACACTTCTAGAGTCTACTTCATAGTCCCCACGCGGCTAGCCCCATTTTCATCAATAATGGGGGATGACATGGCATCCTCTTGAAATATGGTGGTCAATCACAATAGGTCAACTTTCAAGAGGCATATCTTTTGCATCCGAACTCCAATTGACACAACTCTTGCACTGTTGGAAAGGTTTTCAAGTGAAGAATAGCATCATGGGGTGCAGAATTTACCAACAAAGTCTTACCCCCAAAAGACATCATTTAAGGCCTCAAACTAGCACTAGAAGGTTTCTTACCCCAACTCTCCAAACTAATGAAAATAATATTGACAAATTTTTGCTGATTTCACGAAAAATCGTGATTTTTTCCACATTGAAAACAATGCAATTTTTTTCAAAAACCTCACAAGTCACAATGTTACCCAATTTATCATGCCACAATAAAAAAATCGCCTAGTCGGTGGACCTGCTGTGTTTTAAGGCATTTTTTTGGTTTTTCCTGCTCATTTGATTTTTTGCGGTTGGAGAAGGAAGGAGGAGCTAGAGGTCATCTTCAAGAATGGATTGAGGGCCAAACAACCATCATCATGATTCATAACCAACAAAGGTTTTTTAGTGGAACAAGGGTTCAAGATCATTTGCCAAAGTAGCCAAACAACGTTGTTATCTTCCATTTGAAGGTATGTTCTTAAATACCCCCATGTTAATTATATTTTTCATAGATTTAGGCATGCTTGCTTGCTTCTTTGCCCACCTACATTTTCCTTCCTTTTTTTGTCATTTTTACATGTGTTAGTTGATGTAGCTCAAACAGGTGTTCTAGTCTCAAGAGGTGTCAATGAGGCTAAGAACACAAGTGGATTAATTATCTCCAAGCCCAGTTTATTTTTCTAGGTGAAAATGTCTTAGATTATTAACCAATTTTTAATTATTTTCCCAAATCTAACTTAGGGAAAATGCTTAATTAATCAATATTAATTTAGACAAGTCAATTTCTCTCTAGTGACTTCTAGAAAAGTGATTTGATGAGGTCAAGATGGTCTTAGTGTTCAAGATTGTAACTTGTGTTGGTCTTCATAATTACATTTGAATCATAAAGAAATGTATTTGTCAAAAGAAAAGAAAAATAAATTTTATTATTAAATAAATTGACTTATTAAAGCATCAGTTTCATGTTTTGGTCAATTGTTTTTAGGTCAAAGCCACCATTGAAGGCTTCTAGGGTTTATGTCAAGTGTCCTTATCCATGTCATATTGTAAAGAACCCTTCTTGGGATTTATTCGTCAAAGAAGAAATTTATTTTATTGTAAAATAGGTCAATTAGGCCTCCTCCCCCAAGTCAGCCTCAAACTGGACAAGTCGTCCTAAAATGGGCAGCAAAATCACTATATAAAGGTAGCAACTCGACCTCATTTGTTACTCACTCACAACAAGTTTGAACTCCATATGGGTCTACTTATTCATGGCAGCTGATATTTTTCTTGGATTCCTCTCGTTGAAAGGCGTAGGATTGATCTAAAGATCATCTGATTCCGACATGTATTCATGAGATATGAATTTATTTGTGTTATGGGACAATTCGACAAGGTCGGCCAACAACCAAATTTCCACCACTTGTGCTCAACGTTTTAGTATAACAAGAGGTGGCTTGCTAGTCATTTGGATACACACACTCTTCTTGTGATCTCTTCCTCTCCACATGTCTTTGGGTTTTGGTGGAAGGAGGAGTCACTCGGAGAATACGCTGCCCTAGAGGGTTTGCCCTAACTCTAGACACTATCTAAAGAAATTCTATACACTGCCCTAAGAGGAGTTACCCTAGCCCTACTTATAGTCGAAGGAAGAAGGCTCTATGCTGTCTTATATGCAGTCAAGATGAAGGTGGCTTCCACAACGCAGCAAGGAGAACACTGGTCTAAAAGAGACCTTTCTATCCTTATCCTAGCCGCAGTAATGAAATGTTTTAGCCACAAAATTCTGGCCGCAATCCTAGCCCTAACTTTGAAGAGAATAGGCCACAGTTTTATGTGCCTTAATTGCAGTCAGTTCAAGCCCTAATCGCTGTCATATTATTAGCTCTCATATACTATTCAAAGGATTCTAAATCCATTGTCCTAAGGACAACTCTATACGTTATTCCAAAGAGACCTAGACACAATTCTATGTGTGCCCTAGTCCCTGTTCAGATGCACCCTAAAGGCTGGCCCTATTCTGCAACAAGTGGAGGACTCTATGCTGCCCCAAACGCAGTCATCAAAGGTGTTATAATCCACTATTTAGAAAGAGTCAAAGACGCAGTCAGAAGGAGGTCTTATGTGCTACTTGTAAAAACCTTTCACGCCGTCATAAAGAAACTCTACGTTGTCTAAATGTTGTCATAGGAGAGGACCTTAAACGCTGTCCTTAAGTAACACTGTGTCATGAAGAATGTAACTATAGCCTAGCTGCTCTGCTAGGTTGCAAGCCATAGCAAGCAGCTAAGGCTGATAATTGGATATAGTATTGCAGTATAATGATGATGGACATGGTGTGATAGGTGACAGTATGGTGCATGGGCAGCATGGTGCAATAAGGTGCATGGAGCAACATGGAGCAGTATGGTGCAGCATGATGATGGCATGGATGTATAGCAACAACATGATGTATTGTAGTATGCATTAAGTGTATGATGGTGCAACATATATAGTGCAACATGGTGCAGCATGGTGTAATGAAGTGCAACACAGTGATGGGTGCAGCATGGTGATGGAATCACCTCTGTTTAGATCAGCTATCTCATGTGTTATCTTCTTAGTGAAAGATCTTTGCTCTTATTTTGTTAAGTAAAAATCTTGACTTCTAATGTATATTTACTATCTCTCTCTATGTTGAACTATTGAAGAACATAAGAAGAATTGATCAAGGGTTTCCCACATTGGGGTTTGTTCCTGGCTGGCACCACATCTTGTGTCCTCTTGTCTTGGCTTGTTTTCTGCGATTTATGTTTATGTTCTATTTGCATTTTAGTATCATGCTAAATGTGATTGCTAATCTGGACTTGATATTGAGCTAATATGGAAAATTGAAGTAAATTTGCTCTCAGCATAGAACATACCTAAAATTAACACCCTTCTTGGGATTTATTCGTCAAAGAAGAAATTTATTTTATTGTAAAATAGGTCAATTATGCCTCCTCCACCAAGTCGGCCTCAAACTGGACAAGCCGTCCTAAAATGGGCAACAAAATCACTATATAAAGGCAGCAACTCGACCTCATTGGTTACTCACTCACAACAAGTTTATTTTGCATCTTCTGGGGCCAAAAAAAGTGTGAATTTCAAGGAAGAGGAAGAAAAGAATAGCAAAGGAGAAGGAGGTCTCTCACAAGCATAAGATGTCAAAATTCTCTCTCTTTTTCCCACACGTGTGAAGCTATGAAGTTGCTAGAAGGGCCAAAATTTTGAAGTTGTTGTGAAGTTGGGACCGAAATTTCTAGGTTGATGCTGAGTTGAAGCTATTGGACAAGAAGAGACTACTAAAGTGTGCTAAAACATATTGGAAAGTTGACTTGGTGGAGGAGGAAGCTCTGTTGGTCTAAGGTCTTGGTCTATCTCTTTTGAATTACAGAAAGAAGAGTTATTTACTGGGTTTTCCCCTATATAGGGGGTTTTCCCTGGTTGTGTACCTACATCTGGTGTCTTTGATCTTCATGTTTTGGTTTTGGTAATTGCTTGATTAACTAATATAAAAGAAGAACATAAGAAAGATAATAATAATTCAAAGAAATCACAAGTAATTATCAACAAGGGAAAAAATTTCTACCTTTCCGATTTTCTAACATGGTATCAGAGTTGAGGTGAAGAAGAAAGAAAAAGGCATGTTAAAAGATCTATTAAGGATAAAGGAGATCATATAAGGAGATAACTCCACCATCTACAGGAACCATGTCAAACTCAATGAAGGGAGAAAACAAATTAGAAGGAGCCTTCAACTATAGGGCCTGGAAAAAGAGGATAGACATCATTCTCGAAAAGAAAAAGGTTTTCGATCTCATTCTAGGAAAAACAAGAAGCCTACAGATGAATCAAGTGAAGCAAAAAAAAACAAAGTTTAGAGAAATCAAAATCTTGGCTATGAACTTGATAGTGGATGGAGTTAAGGATAACCTAATTCCAAACATATCCAACATAAATTCCGCTCAAGAAATGTAGGAGGCTCTCTCCAAGTTATTCATAATCAAGAACATTGGTCAAATAACAAGCCTCAAGAATGAACTAAAAATTGTTAAGATGACAAATGATGATACCATTTCATCAAATTTTATAAGGATATCTAAAATCAGAGATGAACTCCAAGCAATAGATAAAGTTGTCCTAGAAAAGGAGCTCGTAATTATTGCGCTTTTGGGACTACCAAAATCTTGGAGTGTCTTTGCATCAGGGCTTAACAGTTGGAAAGATACTCCAACATTTGAACAAATGTGGAATGCATGTAGTCAAGAAAAAGCCAAAATATTGTTAGTAAACAACAAGAAGGAGGAAGAAGAAAGCACCTCGAATGCCTATTCTGCTCATCACAAGAAGAAGGGAACTTTCAAGAAGTTCAAAGGACCTAAGAAAAAGGTGGGCCTATCCAAGATTGAGTGTTACAACTATCACAAGATGGGTCACTACAAAAGCCATTGTCAAGAGAATCCAAGAAATAAGAAGAGAGAAAATGAACATGCGAATGTCGCTGATGAAGATCCACCTAAGAAAAACAAGGCTGAAGAATCAAAAGTCAAGGACTTATACTACTAAGTCTTCTCTCTCTCACATAGCCCTTGTTACCCACCATTTTGTAGGTGATATCCCTAGGAGAACTTTTTTCTCCATGATGGTCCTCAGTCGGCAGTCAGCAGCCCCTCGCAACCACCAACTAGCTCGATGTGCCATTTCTCTGCCACCTAAGCCAGCCATGTGGTCCCTCACCCATCTGTCATGATCGTATGTTTGAAGGTGGGCATCCCAAACCTAAAGGTATGCCTTGCTATTTGGTAATTGAGTATTCTAGTTTATTTATCATGGAAACTTTGGGCATAGATTAATGGGGGGATTCGGCAGAAAGAGTGGTCTAGGTCTGTGCTCTTGGCCGCTAGGTCTCTTTTGGGATGTTAACCTTGCACCCTAGTCCCGTGGGATCTCTTTTACTGACCTATTGGTTTTAGGGATGGTACTACATGGGAAACCCTAATTTTGGTTGCGTGGTCCTACTCTCCAATTCCCATATATTATGCCCCTTCCACTTATTACACCCCCAATCATCTCTCCTCCCACCTGGGTCCACATAGGGTCAACCACCTGCTCCCCTTGCCCCGCATGTTGGGTCGGGCATGGGATGATGACCGAAGGTTGATGCAGCTAAAAGAAAAATAAAAAACATAATTGGCCACATTCAACAGGAAATTGTACAACAAAATGCAAAAGATGGTCAGGACAAAAACATTTAGCACGTGGGCAAAAGCCATGACATGAGCTTTACCCCATTCCATGGCTATCACCTTGGTTCCTACATGGCCTTTGATGAACCTCCTTTATAATTTAGGAACCCATGATTGTCCCAACCCCCGATGGGCAATGAATTGTCCCACCTTATAAGGAGGTATCCAATGTTATACTTTACGCATCATGATCTCAGTACTAAAGCCCCGAGAAGTTAACCAAAGAAAATCATAAAAAGGAAAAAGTCATATAAAGAAGGGTGGAAAAACCAAGGTCGGGGTAACTCATGCACCAAGATTGCTCCCTCCTACAAAGTATTTACCCAACTGTGGGCTTCCCTTTTATTAGCTACACTTGTACCATGGCATGTAATCTAGGTTGCCCCCTTTCATTCCCTACTCAATTCCATCATTATATTGTTAGTTTTTGGTAGCATTGAATGTGCTATAGCCATGAAAATTGGTGGAGAGGACAAGGCATATGAGTTCTAAAAAACCCAGAAATCATTTGGTGAAATTCCACCTAGATTGTATTTTATTAAAATAATTAATATTTTTAATGGGGTTCCTAAGTCTAAACTTAGGAAAATTAAAGTATTAAAGGGTAATAATCAAAATATGGGTGAGAATGTTATAAAAAGCGAATCAAGTCAAGTTTTTAATCTTAGTTGTTGATTAGAGACTTAATCTAATCCGTTGAAGTCTCAACGAGAAAAGTATAAGGAGGCTTGGGGTTCATTCAGGAATACACCAAGAGAACGAATTGATCTAGAGTTCAAAATTTCTGGGGCTTGGAAGCTGAGAAATTCGAACTAGGTGATCGTTCTACAGTAGAGGGGCAGGGATAGTTCAAGAATATTGGGCAAAGAGGCAAAGAGCCACTAGTGAAGGCAGCGCAACACCTAGAGGCACTGACACTGGGCCAGTCTAGGCCCATGCAGGTAAGTTTGACATAGAAGCTCTAGGAGGCAGAAGAGACAGCGCAAGGCCTACGCAAGGCTAGCGCAGAGATAGCTGGGGGTTTTGAGGCTGACGCAGAGCATTTGAGGCTGATGCAGGGCCTACGCAAGGCCAGCGCAGAGATAGCCGGGGGTTTTGCCAGTTTTGTTGCCGAATCAGTCGGAAACTACCAGGTGAAGTGAGGTAATCTCACTCAATTTTCCGCCATTATATTTTTCTCTGTAACTAGATTGCCGGGAGGGCATCCAACATTGTATTCAGAACTACTGCTTAATTATATAAACCACTTAGAGTTGCTGCACCGGTTTTCCCGCATTGGGTTTTCCCAGGGACTATTTTGTCCAAAAATAACGATGTCCTATGTATCTTGTTCTTTGCTCTATTTTCTGTTTCATCAGATCAAAAATTTAATTAGTGTAGGCTGCAGAAGTAATTTGCTTCAGTATTCAGAAGAATAACTTGATGAATGTAATTTAAAAATCAAGTAGGTGCAGTAGATTCAAATTTGGAGCAGTAGGGGTTCCTTCAGTAGTTGGAATTTTCACATGGTTTCAGAGAATTGATTTTGAAACAGGAAGAGCAGATCTAATGCTGAGCAGTGAGGTCGAAAGCTGCACTTGGCAACAATTCGAATCCCCTTCAAGGGATTGCGCAATCGTTGCCGAGAAGCTGATCCGAGGAAATCTCTCTCTGAGTGAGACGACAGAGAGGTACTATTTCTAGTACGTGAGTTTGCAGAGGCAAAGGGAATGACACAAAGCCTCAGCGCAGTGCTTGAAGGGTGCAGCTTCTACTGGGGCATAAATTTGCTAGAAAAGAATGAAGACACATAGAAGGGGAATTTTCTCCTCAGAGAACTTTCTGCCAAAAAGTTCGAATTTCTCACTTGTTGAACAACTAAGCAGTGCTAAGTAGTGACTAGAGGAGTCAGTACAACAATTGGGTGAGATGGCATCGCATGGGCTCAGAGATCAAGATAGGTTGGAAGGTGCTTCCAACTATGTCATATGGAAGACCAAAATCTTAGTTGTTCTGGAGGAATATGATCTTGAGGCCTACGTCAAAAGTGTTGTAGTTGTTCCTGCTGACAACGATCAAAAGAAGAAATACAAGGCTAAGCAAGGGAAAGCAAAGAGGCTCATTCTTGATGGAGTTCGAGATCATGTGGTCTCACACTTGCAGGGCATGGATACAGACCAAGAGATGTGGGAAGCCTTGTCTTCTCTGTATGAAGGCTCTTCCGAACAACAAAAGATGTATTTGGAGCAAAAGTTGCAGCGGACTTTGATGCAGAAAGGAGAAGGGGTGAACCTCTATCTTCAACGTCTTCAGGACACTAGAGACCAACTTGCTGCAGTGGGGTCCACTCCTCAGCCAACAACAATGGTGAGGATAGCCTTGAATGGAGTCTCGGATGAATGGCAAGCTTTCGTCCAAAGCATATTAGGCAGAGAAAAACTACCTTCATGGGAGGAGATGTGGGTGGCTCTTCAACGGGAGGAATTAAGGAGGAACCTAGTGAAGGTCAACCTTAGTGGCAACAGTGGGAGTTCCGAGTAGCTCAAAGATGAAGGAGGAGGAGAAAAACGTAGCTCTTGCATCGAAGTGACAACAAAAGCCTAAGCGAAAGGACATTTCGAAGGTGAAATGTTTCAGTTGTGGCGAGTTGGGCCACTATGCATCCTAGTGTCCTTTGAAGAAAAAGGATAAGGATGAGAAACATGATCCTAAGGCTATTTCAACAAAGATTGACAAGGATGAGGTTTCCATGAGTGCCCACACATCTCCAGGAGGGAGATGGGGCGATATTGAGCTATAGTCGAGAGGACTACATGTGGGCAGGATCCTTGAGGAGTCCACCTCTTGGATCAACTCCTTGCTACAGGAGCCCAAGATTTAGCAGTAGCGAGATGGACTTAGTGTCAGACGATGTAGTGGAGTGTTTGGAGGACAAATGCAGTAGCTTGGGACCAGAGACTGGTCAGCGCAAAGCAAAGTTGGCAATAGTGCAGATGGCATAGTGCAGAAGTCAATAGCAACGCAGAAGATTCAGAGGGTCAAAAGCAACAATAGTCAAATTCCAACATTCATTGTATTATGTTGAACACAATTAAGTTCAACTAATTTTGGATGTTTTTCAGTTGCTTCTCTTAGCAACTGAGTTGTAGTACGGATGCAGTGGCAGTGCTAGCAACATAGCAGATGCAAAGTTTGAGAGGGATTTGTAGTACAGATGCAGCAGTGGCAGTGGCAGTGTCATGGGCAGCAATATAGTAGCAGCGGCAACACAATGTTGGTGGCAGCAGCAGTGCAAAAAGTAGATGCTTCAGAAATAGAGCAGCATGCAGGTGGACATTTTTGCTAAAGCACTTTCCTTACTAAGAGGGAGTGTTGTCTTTTGGTAGGATCGAAAGTGCTCTAGCCTTGAAAATTGGTGGAGAGGCTAAGGCACATGAGTTCTAAAGAACCAAAAAACTGTTCGTGAAATTCCACCCAGATTGTATTTTATTAAAATAATTAATATTTTTAATGGAGTTCCTAAGTCTAAACTTAGGGAAATTAAAATATTAATGGGTATTAATCAAAATATGGGTGAGAATGATCAAGAAGGCAGATCAAGTCATGTTTTAATCTTAGCTCTTGATTAGAGACTTAATCTCGGTCGTTGAAGACTCAACAGGAAAAGTATAAAATGGAGGCTTGGGGTTCATTTGGAAACACAGAGAGAGAGAGAGAGAGAGAGAGAGAGAGAGAATTGATCTTGAGTTCGATTTCTAGGCTAGGAAGCTAAGAAATTCAAACTAAGTGATCATTCAGCAGTAGAGGGGCAGTGAGAATCCAGAAGGACTTTCCGGAGAATATTGACAGAGAGGCCGAGAGAGCTTGCAGAGGGACAACGCAGAAGCCAGAAGAGCTGACGTCGAGCCAGTCTGGGCCCACGCAGTCCTGACGCAAAGCCGGAAGGGCCAGCACAGAGCAGAAAAGTTGTCTGTCATGCAAAATCCAAAACTGTCGGGAACAGCCGGAACTGTCGAAACAACCAGGATCACCGACGCAAAGGGCACAAGAGATGACACAGGGATGACAAAGAGCCTGAAAGGCTGACGTAGGGCCTACGTAGGGCCAACACAAAAGTAGCTAGTGTTAGCCAGTCTTGTGTCGGATTAGCCAGAGTTCTACCAGGTGAAGTGAGGTAAAACTCACTCGTATTTTCCGTCAGTATTTTCTCTGTAAAGAATTGCTAGATGAGCATCCCAGATTTGTATTTAAATATTTCTCCTACTAATCCAAGTGGATATTGGTGGCCATCCACCAAGTTCACTTGAACCCCCACCATTGTTTCTTTCATCTTTTCAGTTTCCTTAATTGTAGCACAGTTTACTATTTTTAACAGTTTTTCGGGTCCTGAACTTCTGGAGCCATTTTGAGGCCCTAAACGACATTTTTTGGAAAAACTAGGAGCAACATCAGTCCATGGATAGATCTTTCTAACGAGATATTGTGCGCGTCAAACGGAGATCGTATGCCAAAGTTATGACCCTGGGAAGTTGATGTACCAATTTACCTAAACAGGGCCCACAGTTTGGCGTTTCATCTTCTAGGGTTAGGTTTTTGGATGTTTAGGGTTTTCCATTGTTTCTCAACAATAAATGGCTTCGAGGCCTCATTATAAACACAGTTCAGAGGCATGTAGCCGCCACATCTCTTCTCAGAGATAAGCTACCATCGCCCTAGCTGGTTTATTTACATTTCTGTTTGTAAGCATATTTTAGTATTTTACATTAATGAAATGAAGTATTATTTCCACTGCATCTCTATGTTTATGGTTATCTCTGTAATTTGTTGCGTTCCTGTTTAAATCTAAATCAGTGGTATCAGAGCAGTCTGTTTTTTCTCTATTTTTCTTTGCATGTCCCCAACGAGGTCGAGATATAAGGAGTTAGGGCTTGAACTGGTCGAACCTTTGCAAGACCAGCCTCACAAGTCTCGACGGCCTCCCATGGCAGATGAAAAGAAAGACGGGGGGGCAAGAGATCCTATCAAAATCTTGCTCGAAGAAGCCCTTGAGCGACAAAGGAACGCGATGATGGACAACTTTGCCCAAATCCTTCAGTGGCTACCCAGGGGCAATGCATTGGCTTCCAACAGCTACTCTGGAAACGCCACACCGTTTAAGGTACAAGTTAATTTTGAAATCTCCATATTCGAGGATCAAATAGACGTAGATGTCGTCGATAAATGATTAAATCTGCCAGGGTTATTTTTCTGTTCATGATTTTTCCAATCAGGAAAAGATTATTTTCGCTCTTCTCAAAGCAGCCCCCCCACGTCAACCATTGGTGTGAAACCTACTGTGAGCAGAGGGATGAAAGTACAAGCTCACTATTTTCAGCCGCACCCACTTGGAATTCATTCCGGGATGCCATCAAGGAGTAGTACTACCTTGTCGGAAGCTATGAGGATCAATACATAAAGTGGACCACACTGCGACAGGGATGGGACCAAGACGTGCCAGAGTTTACCAATATTTTCCATACCCTTCGCACAAAGATGGGTATCAAGGATTCGGAGCAGCATTTGGTACTCAAATATTGCAGCTCCCTGCACAAGTACATCAAGGAAGAAATAGAATTCCTGAACATCTCCTCGCTCAACACGGGATACCGATATGCCGTTAAGGTCGAGCAAAAGTTTAAACAGAAGAAGCGAGACTTTGGATCTGCGAATTTGAAGCAAGGGAAAGGTGCCCCCAAACTGCAGAACAAAGGACAAAGCCAAGGCAGGGCGTCCCAAGACAACCCGCCAAAGCTGCAAGCAAAGAACAGCGCTGCGAAGCCAAAAAACGACACAGGAAAGTGGTGTGAGTTCCATAAGAGCTCCACTCACAACACAAGTGAGTGTCGAGCTAAGCAGTCACTAGTGATCAAGCTAAAGGTTTCAGAATCAGATGCATGTTCTGACTCTGAGTCAGAACTCGACAATGTGAATGACAAAGGGAAGCAGATTATCGATGTGAAGCCCAATGCCACCGTTGCCACCACGAAAATCCAGAAGGAGGAACCGAAGATCCAGAGGAGGAGGAGTGTCTCTTCCACTCCTAGATGTGGGTAAAGGGCTTCCCACTACAATTCATTGTTGACAGCGGAAGCCAAAAGAACCTCATTTCGCAGAGGCCATAAAGCGGCTAGGCTTACCGACCACAGCACATCCACAATCGTACACCATCGGGTGGCTTCACCAAGGACAGGATCTTCGCGTAAGCTAGCAGTGTCACCTTCCATACAACATCATGCCCTTCACGGATGAGGTATTGTGTGACATTGCTCCCCTTGAAGTTTGTGATGTATTATTAGGATAGCCATACTTGTGGAAGCGACACGCTGTATATGAATCAAGGCCTCGTGTTGTTATTGTTACTTTGGGAAATAAGTTGTACAGGATATCGGAGGTAGCACTGCCTACTGCCATCTCTTTGGTTATTGCAAAACAATGAGTAAGCTCATTTACAAAATAGGGAAATCTGTTTTCCTGATGATACGCCCTCAAGGAAAGAAGAAGACGGTGGCCATGACCTCCAGACAGGGCCCCTCCGCACGACAACTATAGATGGACAAGGTCGTGGAGGAGTACAAGGACATCTTCACCTCCCCCACAGGGGTTCCTCTGCACTATCAGGTCAAGCACTCCATCGATCTGACCCCAGGTGCGTTGCTGCCTAATGGACCAATCTATCGGCGCTTCGTTCTGGAGAACGATGAAATCTAGCGGCAGATTCAGGAGTTGCTATAGAAAGGTCACAGCCATCTGAGTTCATCGCCCTGTGGGAGCCCGATCGTGTTGGTACAGAAGAAGCATGGGACTTGGAGACTCTATATTGACTATCGGGCACTAAACAAGATCATTGTCCATAATAGGTACCTAATCCCATGGATTGACGACCTCCTGGACCAACTAAAGGGGGCAAAATATTTCAGCAAGATTGATTTGAAGTCAAGATATCACCAGGTACCAATCGAACCCTCTGATGTGTGGAAGACTGCCTTCAAACCTAAGGAGGGCCTTTTCGAATGGTTGGTTGTGCCTTTCGGATTGACGAATGCTCCTGCAACCTTCATCAGGCTAATGGATGACATCTTGCGGCCATTCACCAACTCATTTGTAGTGGTATACTTGGATGACATCCTGATCTTTAGCCAGAGTTGGGAAGAGCACCTCCACCACATCCGAC
>APFE030551495.1:43629-78449 GCA_000404065.3 Pinus taeda | reverse complement strand
CCCGGCCGAGTCATTGCCTGACTCGGCCGGGTCATTGATGACTCGGCCACCCGAGCCGTTTCAAAGGCCGGGTCAGAATCCTAGGCCTTGACCCGGATCGACCCGGCCGGGTTGATCATGACTCGGACGAGTCTTAAAACACTGATCACGACATGAACATAGTGAAAGAACAAATATCAATAAAAACCCAAAATCTCCTATCTCATTTGTGGTAGTATGTGGAAATTCTTGGCAAAAATGTTGGGATGGTTCATACAAATGGAGATGTAGTGAATGCAATAGCATTCCAAATAGCTCATACACTAGTTGAAGGCCCATGCAAATTAAAATAGGTGTGTTGGTATGCACCTACTTTATATTATCATATTAGTAGAGTGACCACTTAGGCACTCATTTTTGTATTACTACTATAATTTTTGTATGAGGTAACATGCATCATTTCAGTGTTTAAATTCATAAATTATCTAATGATTTAAATTTTAATTCTAATGTGGTGACTTAGTAATGGTTTTGATTTAGAACTATGTTTTATAAAATATAAAAAATATTATTATATGTTTTTGTACTTGCCATATCCAGATCTTAGCTTTTCAAAAAACCAAAGGATCCGGATCTTAGTAACTTAGTAGTGAAGACATTTACATATCCTCAAATGGATCTACATTATCTTCTACATATTGCAACTCTACATCATGAATAGATGATGGGGGTCTTGGAATGTAGGAAGTTGCAACAATGGGCTACACTAGTGGTGAAACAATATCCTCAAGTAGGTTGAGATGAGTCATGGCATTCAGTGTTAGGTTCAAGTCAGAGATCTCAGGCTCCATATCCCACATCCTTGGACCTTTTTTATACTCTAGTTCAATATATGATAGAAGAAGGTTGCAATGAACATACACAAGATCCTCAACCTTTGTTGCTCCTAGCTTGTTTCGCTGAGCTGAGCTAATCTCGACTCTCTTTGTTCATCTGAGAGTTTTCAGGCAGAATGTTCCACATCATCAGTGATGCAGCCTCCCACAAAGAAAAAGCACAAGAGAAATAAAATGAGAAAGCGATTTTATGCATCAAATGGTCGCGAGCAGCTTGATTTTCAGATAGGAAAAAGTCCTACCGTATGCAGGATTGGACATGGCACATCTGAGAAACAGCCAACAGATTTGCCTAAAAGCAAGCAAATACTCAGCATGCACTACATTGAACGCATATGATGCCAGGGGCATCCTGTGTATTGTATTCCTAACCCTACACCCTTTTATTTCAGTATTTTATTTTTGTAGGTAGATGTTTTTCATGTCATTAGGATACTTAATAAATGAAGATCTTATATCTTTCCCGTGCTTAGCATCATATGATGATTTTTGGATGAACGCTACTTATCTTATATTGTGTGTTGCATGGATGTAGATTATGGATTCTCACATTCCTCCGGTGCAGCAATGTGTCCCCAAATAGAGCCAGATGTTGACCACTACGTGTCAACGACCCATAGCAGTACACCCCCTTTTTTCGCAAAAGGGATAGCACTTAATCAATGTGTTCGTGTTGTCCAACTATCATCATCAGTCTGACTTCCAAGATGTTATGTAAACCCTTTCTGCATGTGTATAATGTAAATAATCTCAACAAATCCATGTTATGTATGTAACGACCAAGGTAAACTTACTTTTCTAGTGACTATCTCTATTCTTGGAGATTTTTTCTCACCAATCCATTCTCGGATGGTCGACAGAGTTTTCCTCCAGTCTTACCCCAAAGCTGGAATGGATTTTGTCGCTATGATCTTAGGCGAGTCCTAGTGTTCTAAATTGAGTCTATGTAAAAGTAATTTAGGAATAATCATAACTATTTGGTTAGGTTATTTTATTACAAATTGCTTGGTTTGATGGATTATATTTGTGTCGCAGAAATGGGTAGTTTGTGAGAGTCTATTACAAATGGGTTTTCCCCCTTATGATGTAAAAAAATATAAAAATCATGATGTAAAGTGTCTTGAGGGTTGGAAAAATACTTTATCCCCTCATAGGTTAATTAATTAAATTTTATGGCCAAAAAGTAATTAAAATCCTAAGCCAGAAATTTAATTAATTCTAGGTCATAGATAAATTTAAATTCTCCAAAGGCAAAATTCGTCGGTCCTAAAAAAGTAGATTTTAGAAGGTTCTAGGACTAAGGTAAATTAATTATTTTGCTAAATTTTAAACTTTTGATCCTTGGAGGTTAAGTCAAAGTCAATTTTTTGGGGAAATTAACTAAAAAGAATAATTTTTGAGTTAATTAAAATGCATTTAATTGAAAATTTCGAATTTCCTCAAAAATTAAATATTTCGAAGGGTGAAATTAAAAGAAATTTTAATCTTCATCAACAGTCGAGATTGCTTTGACGAGGATCACTCAAACTAGCCGTTGGAGGATTTACCTTTAAATAGATAGTCATTTGTTAGTCGATTTATCCGATCTTTTGATCGTGTGCTTAGCAAGAAGCTCTTGTATAATCTTTTTCTGGATGATAAAAAAAGACTTTGGGGCTAAATTCCGTTGGTTTTACTCTTCATGGGAATACTATAAGATGTGTTGTTTTCATTCATAATTTTTTCTAAAGCCATTGATGATAGCATTTAAAGAGTGATTTGAGTACAAGTATCTTGCTCAGTCGTTGGGGCTTAAATAGTAATCTAAATTTTAAACGTAATAACAAGTATCTCTATTTGTCTGAGTTTTATTATTATTTTCTCGCTCTATTTTTAATGGTTAGATCGAGTTTTGCAGGGAAATATTGAGTTTAGATCCTCAGGCATTAAGGGAAGTTTTCAATTGGACCAGCCAACTCTCAATCTGTGTTTCCTGAAGAGCCCAGTTAAATTAACTCCGGGCTTAATATAAGATTCTTTTTGGTGATCCACAAAGAGTTTCGAGATAGCACCTCCATTAAAATTTAAAATTTTAATTTTTTTTGTGCGGTATAATGACAGATCTGGCTTATTAGAGCCTGCAATTTGTAAATTTTGTAATTATTTTTCTAACATGGGTTTTTCTGGGTTTTAGTTTTTATCATTGTATATAATGTTTGGGTGTTTTCTTGTTGACGTGCAGCTATAGATTTGAGGAAGAAATTTGTGTAGAATCCAAATCTAGGCCCTGGAGGGTAAGATCTGGATCTCTGGGATTCATCAACATTATTTTGCAAGGATATTCTTCAAATTTTTGCAATCCAAGGGTTGTAAAATTCTTAGATCTGGAAATTTACATGAGCGTTTCAAGGATAAATCTGAGGCAAGTGCATTCAATATTTTAATTAAAATTTCTAGAAATGTTTTAAAGGGTTTTTTGGCTACCATTTATTTGTTGATTGAGTTTTCCGATCTGCTAACTAGGTTTTCCGATTCTCTGCAAATTTTGAATTTTTTTAGAAACCCCTTATTCCTCCATCACTGTGGCTCGCTCTCTGTCTTTCTCTGTTGCTCCCTCATTTTCAACTTGCTGCATTTTGTTTATGCAAATCAATGTACCCCTATTTGTTGTGTTGCTCCTGCCGCTTGCAAAACCCATCGCAGCTCCCTCAACGCTACTCACAGCCCCCATTTTCCTGCACGCAGTCTTGTTCCATCGCTGCCATATCCTTTTCTCTGCCTAAACAGCAGCATTTCCCTTCGATGGATGCCCGAGCTCCCTCTTCCTAGTTGACGGCGTGCTCCTCAGTCGCTGTCCTCTTGGGCTCCTTCGAATCTGCATGCAAATCCTTATCCTCCCGCAGTGCATTCCCCTCGTAGCCATCCAAACGCTCCCTGCATTAAACCCTCGGCTCTGTCTACCAATCCGCTACCCTATCCTTCTCCACAGTTCGCACTTCTGTCGCTGCCCACATCTCGCTCTCGCGAACCTGCAAAAAAGCCGTCAAGTTCTTCCTCCATCTATCCGTCGTCGTCAACCTGCATTACACAACCAACACATTAAAAACATTTGACTTTCGCTTTTCTTATTTTATTTGTTTCTGTATTGGTTAGGGTTAGGTTTTAGTTTTATTAGTAATTTCGAAAAATATATATTATATATATATATATTATATATATTTTGCTCTCGTTTCCTTTTTATTTTTGGTTTTGTTTTAGTTTTTCAATTATAATTCATGACTTTGATTTTTTATGTTTTGATTTTTTTTTATCATTATTTTTATTTTGTTTTAATAAATTTAAAAAATCTTCAAAACATTAAAAATTAAAAAAAAAACCATTTTAAAAAATCTAAAAATTAAAAAATTTCATTTATGTGACTTTAAAATCCCTAAAAGAATTAAATCAAAACAAGATTTGTGCTTTCTAATTAGATTTTAATGTGGCTTATGGCCCATTAAAATTTCAATTTATTAACCCCTTTTGATTTGTTTTACTTTTGTCACATTAAAAATTTAATCTCTTTATTTTACCACATTAAATTAATTGCCTAAGGGATAATTCAAATTCAAATTTAAAGTTCCTTGGTGTCCTTTCATGGTAAGTGATTTTTCTATTGTCAAGTGCGATTAATGTTTTAAAATCATTGACTATAGTAGAAAGATAAATTCTTTGAATATTTGGGATTTCATTGCTAGAAGCTCTTGCATAATAAAGTTTTAGGTGTTCACATTTAATTGTTCATGATCGTCGCTTTGCCACATTATAAATTGCTCTGGGTAACTTCTTTTTATTTAGTCTTTGGTTAATTGAACATAAAGCACTAGTCTAAAATCATTTTTATCTTGTGGTTGTGTCTTATTTTATTAGATCAATCCATCTCAGTTAACTAAGACTCATTTATACTCATCAATTGTCCGTGTTTAAATCTCCTAGAGCCTGTGTTCCACAGACTATTTTCACCCATTCACCTTAGGGACTACCCCCCTTGACTTGTCTAGGAGAGAGTCTAAACGGAGTGAGTAAGGATTAGAGTGATAACCCTTACTCTGAGCGTTGTCGCGGTGCCTAAACACTTTATGCGACAACAGATTGTAAATCCAGTTTCTCTTATGTGAATTCTTCAAGATTGAAAATTGCCAAACACCTTGTAATGTTGTATGAATACCTCCCTAGTTAAAGAGGGAGTGTTGGAGAAAATGTAACTAGGCTCGGTCTTCATAAATGTAATTTTGATATTTGTACTTATTCAAGAAAAGAGAAATTATTTTTGTATTATTTGTCAATGAGTTTCTTGCTCATTGAAAATTGGTCAAGCACATTTTGAACTGCTTCTAGAGAGTCAAAGTCAAAATGTAATTATGATAAGACCCTTTGGGGGCGTGTTACATCATATAAGGTCATGGGAACACCTCCAAGCATGGTCAAATCCTCTCCTAGCAGCAACGAAGTCTACAAGCAACAAAACGATGGGTAAAATTGAATTATAGAGCAAAACTGTCAAGTCGGCTTTAAGGACAGTCATGTCGGCTTGAATAGGAGGGACAAACCTGAGGTTGTCCAATCCTCAAAAAGATCACCATCTCACTCTGAAATCTGCAAGGGTACAAGGAAGAAAAGGTCAACGAAGGAGGAAAAGAAGCCTTGTAAGCGCAGCAAAGGAAAGGAGAAATGAAGACTGTCTATAAGGTGAACCTACAGCCACACGTGCAAAGGGAAAGGGTCTGTCTACAGCTATAGGAGAAGAAAAGTGCAGGTCATCATATCGTAATATTTTTGGGTGCAAATTAGGCCTACGAAGCCTCTCTCATCAATGAGGAAGGAAGAAAGGGTCAGCGAGAATAAAAGGATTGTTTTAGGGCTCCTGTTCACACGTTTAGCAAGACAACACTTACAAATTTTACAACAGTTTAAGGCAACAACATGAATAGCCTCATTCAGATATATACCTAGGCCTAGAAGGTATCCAAAGGAAAGTAAAGGAGCCTCTATCTATAACGATGTAAAGAAGCCCTAATATTCTAGGGTTTCCTAACCTAGAAGACAAAGTGTTGGAAGACAAAGTGTCGGAAGGTGTGTCAGAAACGACAGTGCAGAAAGAGGAAGGATTTCACTAATGCTTGGAGGATATCCTAGTCAAGGGTCTAGGGTTTGGCAGTTGTTCAAGTAAGAAGCTTCAATAAGAGAAATCTTACAAAGGGTTTTCCTCTCAAGAGTGGAGAGGGTTTGTCTATGGCAGAAAGCCAAATTTTGTGTTCTTGTTATTTTGTATTGGTAGTAGTTTGATGAAGCACACACACATGCACTAATAAGAAGAAGAAGAAGTATAAGCTAATAAGAAAAGTAAAAAGACTTCACAAATTGTTATCAAGTCAAGCAGAATCATCACAACACTACTTTACCCTAGATTCTCTAACAGCTTCTCCTCTTTCTTCTGACGATCTTCTGCCCAGTAAATTGCTTGCAGAAAAATCTTTGTCCCACCAACTCTTCTCACATTGAGGCTTCAGTGTTGCTCTCTCTACCACAGAAAAATTAGAACTGGAAGTCCTTATCTCCGTCGACTCACTCGGAGAGAGACTGCCTCAAAAATATTTCCTCTCGGCTTGGATTGTGCAAACCCTCTAGGGTTTCGAACTGTTGCCTCCTGCAGCTTTTTCGAACTCCCTCTTCTGCTCAGCATTGGATCTATCGGCTATGCTCTTCTTGCTTCACCTACAGCTCTGATACCATGTGAGAAATTCCACAACAGGAACCCCTCGAGCAACAACTAATGATATTACTCCTATTTGTTAAATTCCTTTAAACAAATTACTTGTAGTTTCCTACGGAAAATATCGCAATACATACAATGCAGCCTTCACTTAATTAAATATTATGCAGAAACAAGATACTGAGCAAGAAAGAAAATACAACACAATAGACACCGTTATTTTTGGACAAATGTCCCTGGAAAAACCCAATGCGGGAAAACCAGTGCAACAGATCTAAGGGTTTATTATTATTAAGCAGTAGCAAATTCTGAAAACATCTCTGAATACCTCTCGGGTTATTCAGTTACCGAGAGAAATACTGGCAGAAAGATTTGTGAGATTACCTCACACAATCACTAAGAAAATCTCGACTGATCTGGATACTGAATGAAGTGCCTTTGGCAGGCCCTACGTTGCCTCTGCACAACCCTCACGCAGTCCCTGCATCAACCTCTCTAGGCACTGCATCACCTAGTTTGCTGATCGATTTGTTGCCCGAAAGTTGTGCTCTCAGCCTCCTAGTCTCACACCCTGACTCCCGACTTCTAAAACTAACTCCACCAAGCAAAATCTCAGACTCTCTCTCACCCTCTGTGTGGCCCTTCGTGGCCCTATGTTAGCCTCTATGTTTGGGCTACTAGATCACTCTTTGCCTCTCTACTGATGATTCTCCGACTGAGAAAATATCTCTCTTCGGATGCTATTGCTGCCCCTCAACTGCAAGAAATATCCTCAATCAGAATTTCCTCCTGAGAACTTCTCACTTCAGAAATTCGATCTCTTGATCTCTCAATGTGTTCTCCAAGTACCCACTAAGCTTCCTCTTATAATCCTCTCGTTGATCAATCAACGGCCCAAATTAGATTCTAATCAATGGATAGGATCATATTCACTTGATCTCTACCTTCTCCTAGAAGTTTCACCCACAGTTTATATTAATACCCTTTAATTATTTTAATTTCCTAAGTTTAGACTTAGGGTCCCATTAAAAATAACTAAGTATTTTAATAAAACTGGCTCTGGATAGAGTTTCCCAAAACGATTTTTGGGTATTGCATAATGCATGTGTCTAAGCCTCCTTGCAAATTTTGAGACTTAGAGCACATCTGATGCTACCCCAAATCAACACAACCTAGCGAAGAATACCTCTCGAACTACCATAGGTCAACATTTATAACCCAATAATATAGATTCATCAAGGTTCTATGCCCAGAATATTGAGATAGAAATGGTATTCGTGTTTTTGATCCCAATAGTACATAAGTATGAGGGCACCAAAATAGACTAAAGAGGACACAACGTAATGGCATTAAATTAATAGTAGCAACATATGTATAAGAATCCCAAGGATTGATCACCATAAGGAAATGTATAAATGTTGATGGCACAACCTTGTAGAAGATAATAGTTACAAAAACCATCGTAGCCCAAATAATGAGTCGAGTATATATTGGGGTTCTAGGGGCTCCCTCTCTACCTTCTTCAGGTGCCAAAACCAGCGATGCTTAGCCCTCTTCATCAAGGATAATTTTAGCAGCATATGTCATTTCTTGGACATTGTTGTACCTTAAGAAACCAATTTCCTGGTTGTATAGAAATTGTGCTTAAGACATTAATAATTACAAAGATTGTCACTTGTTTGTCACTCAATTATATATTGTGTTCTCAAATGAACGACCTGGGAAATTTGGTTCTTGATCCTCAATACTTAGGTGACATGATAACATCAGAATGCCATTTGATTGTTGAATATAAATGATGAATGAAGAAAGATTGAATAAGTCACAAACAATATGTTGTTTAACATAGGATCTACTATCTGTGACACTAGGAGAAGTTATAGATAATATGTTGTTTTATACAGAAACTACCATCTGTAACTTAGAAGAATTGCAAAGATGGAAACTTCAAGTATAGGAGCGCTCTTTAAGGTATTTAACTTTATTTACATAGGCAAATAAAGACCTGCAGCTTCAATTACTATACTCAAAGGAAAAAAAACATAAGATGACACATAACAGAGAAAAGACAAAATCATACCCAACAATGTATGGAAAACTTTTGATTCCTCATTAATCAACAGTTGTATCAGGAATTCAGTAGCTTAGTCTCCAGGTTCTCCAAAATTCGAACCCCTTTTTCTAAATTTACCACTTTTTATACCTTACAAGACAGTGGGTGATCACCAAAACTGTCAAACTACTTAATTATTTTTCTAACTGTCTAGAGTAAAAATTATTACAAAACATTACACAGAGGGTAAAAGACACCTCCTTCTAAAGAATATAGAATAACAAAAAGTAATGGAAGTTAGACAAGAATGATAACTGCTAGCTTTTCGGCTCTGTTGTTCGGCTGCAGAGTTTCTCTGTAGAAGCTTTAATAATGATTAAACCATTTTAATTATAATAAAATTTGACAAAACCTCGTGCGTGAACCCAAGCTTATGTATGTATCGAGCGCGTTTTGATTGGCCAAAACACAAGAAAACCCGACCAATCACCTTCCTTTGAAGTTTTAGTCATCCACCGCTAATTCTAAATGTCTCACTTAAATAGCGGAATTGGCTATTTTAGGCGAAACATTAGTTTGCCATGGAACTGAAAAGATTTAACAATTTGATTCATAAACCCGTCGGGTCCGCCTTAGCTATGCGTGAGCCATCCAATCATTCATTCAATCAACGGTCTTATCCTCCGGAACTCACGAGATTTTAAACTCGTTTGAAATAAATCCTATCAAGTCCGCCTGTTCAACGCTCCGTTGACTCCCATACGGACCCGATGGGAAATATATATCACCAGTTAATAATCTATCGGGTCCGACTTTAGCGCTAAAACCCAATCATTTCTTCACCCAATATCCGTTGGATCCTGTCTTTTTGGATGGACAGCTGAGATTAACCTGGACTTCAGCATGCTTGAACTACATTTGATATATTGTCGCGTCCGATAAGTTGTCGCCCGATTGCCGTTGGATCAGTGGCTTGTCGATCAACGGCCCAGATCTTCTTGCAAGTATACCTTGGCATCGGATTTTTTAAACAAAACCGTTCTAGCTCACTTGTGCGATTATCGTTGGATCTATGGCTTGTCGATCAACAGCCCAGATCTTCTCACAAGTACACCGTCGCATCGGATTTCTGAAACAAAACCTGTTCAAGTTAACTTGTGCCAAATCAAACAAAATAATTCAATTCCCTTAGACTTTGTGGGGGTAAAGCATATAAGGGAAATACATTGAGAACGAACCCCGCAATGATTCTAGGCCACACATTGTGGTCAACCATGCTCACGTCGCGGTCAACTGCAGGGTTGAGCCTTAATTAACCTTCAGACTTGTTGTTCTCCCGCAGCACACCTCATCATACTCATCAAGCTATCGCTTGATCACACCTCTTAAACCTGCATGGCCTTTAAACAAAGGTTTGATTTTTCATTTCTTTTGATTTTTCTTTCATTTCTTGATAAAACTGAAAATAAGGCTTAAATCACAACATAAGCTACAACAGTCACCATGCTCCGCCTTGGGATGACCAGGACAATGACCTCATACTTTCGTGCAGATCCGTCAAACCAAAACCACAAGCAAAAAGTAGAAGTTTAGGGTGCAATAGACAATAGAAGGGTGAGATCTCAGGTCTCTTCTTAACCTCCCCCTTCGAGGGATCGACGGTTATCATCTAGACCAGTTTGGTGTTGTTGAACCGTACATCAATTCACATGTCCTAAGAGCACTAGAGGGACCAACACTAGACAATTCTAAAGTAGGGCGTCGCCGACCTTGAATGCTAGGAGTATCCCTCACTCCCACATCGTCGCCAAGTTCATACAACTAAACCCATTGCTAATTCTAGAGGACTTCAACAGAGACCCAGTGCCTAGTTCGCCTCCCTTGCCATCGATCGTTAGACTTAGGAGAACTTGGCATCTTTAGCTCCATCACCAAATCTTCCTACTTCAGTCATTTTTTCTTAGCAAGCTACTAATTATTTTGTATCATGCCACAATATTTTATAAGCATGTCACAACAAAACTACTGCTTGTTTCTTTCTTTTTTATGCTATTTTCAACATTTTCTAGGAGCAGCGCTTGCACTTCCACATTGCATTCATACTGATTGCACTCCTCTTCAGTCACATTGACCTACTTTTGCGGTCATTTGTTAGATAATAATAAAATTATCTCATATTATTTTATCACACATGCACACACCCATATAATGATGCTGACATCATAATCATATGTTTTCAGGAATCAAATCATGATAAACAAATGGAGAAGTTATATAACAACACAATCAATGCAAGGATTATAACAACTACTCACCTCAGGGAATGTGCATGATGACAAAATGAAAGATAACAACAGAAGCTAAAGAGAAAATGCATCCTTATTCTGATCAGTGCTCTTGATTCAACGTCAGTGAAATATATCCAACGTGTAATTTGGAGTTAGTATCTACCCTCACCTATGTTGCACAAAACTTCTAAAACCCGGCGTTTTGGGCCGTGCCCGTACCCGAAACTCCAAAACTCAATCATCATGTAATCATTTGTGAGAGTTAATATTGACTTGGTTTTCCTTCTAAGTTGGTACCTATGGGTCATATTTGTCTATTTGGGGTAGTATCAGATGTGCTCTAGCCATGAAAATTGGTGGAGAAGCTAAGGCACATGAGATCTCCAATACCCAGAAAGGGTTTGGGCAGATTCTAAAAAGTTTGGGAGATATTAAAATAGTTAATGTTTTTAATGGAGTCCTAACTCTAAACTTAGGGAAAATAAAATATTAATGTGTATTAATATAAAATTGTGTTAGAATGGTCCAAAAGTCATGGATCAAGCCAAATCTAATCTTAGCCGTTGATTAGGGACTTAATCTCGGCCGTTGATTTGTCAACGAGAAAAGTATAAGAGGAGGCTTGAGGGTCACTTGGAGAACACACTAAGGAAGACCAGTCAATTCAATTTCTGGAGCAGGGTTAGCTGAGAAATTGAACCAGTGATCTGGTGAGCAGTCAGCAGGCAGCAAGTATGGAGCAGAGATGCGAGATCAGCCACTGGAGATCAACGATGAGGCGAGAGAGGCAAACACAGGGCTTTTCAGGCAGACGCAGAGGCAACAAAAGACTGCACAGTCACTTGTTGGGCCTGCGTGAGTGACGCAGAGAGGCCCAAGGCTGACGCAGTCAAGCAGGGGCTGACGCAAAGGGTTTGAGAGCCACGCAGAGGTTAGTCGGGTTGACGTTGGGATTGGGAGAAGCGCTGGAGAATTATTTCTCTCTATGGGTAAGCCGGTTTGGCACCCTGTTGTACAGAAGAATTGCTGAATAATAAAATTCTCCCTTGCTGCACCAGTGTTCCCACATTGGGTTTTTCCGAGGACTATTGTCCAAAATATTTGTGTCAATGTGTTAATGCTTGTGCATATGTTTGTTTCTGTATTACTGTGTGATATCCGCAACAGTATTTATTTTAATGTTTATTGAAGTAATTTCATAAATAACTTATTGTGGAATAAGTAGGAAAAATAAATCAGTTGCTGCAGTGATAGAATTTTCACAATATTCCCTTTTTTCTTTGAAGATAATGTGCTATTCACTTATTTATCATTATTTTTATATATCTATACATATATGACGTTTTGGCTGACATTTCGGCCAACATTTTCATTTTTGTGAGGTGACGTTTCTAAACGTACCCATTTCGGAAACTCTGAAATGTTTCAGCGCTTCGTGCAACTTAGGCCCTCACCCTTTTCATGAGCATCCCACTTAAGTACAAGACTTTGGACAGTCCCAAGATTAGATAGATTCACTCAGAGGCTCTTACCAACTGCAGTCGATACAGAATCAATAACAATGCCCATAATTGGCAGTGTCAAAATTAAACTAGAAGCAACAAAAAGGCCATCAAGAAATATTCCTCAACTTCTCTATATCCTTATCTGAGTCACTTTTGGGAGTCTTCCTGAATCAACTCCAAACATATTAAATTCAGGCTAAAATCCACAACCTGAAAATTTTACTTAATATTTGGAACAATTGTATTAACCAGTATCGCAAAAGTTTGATTTTCTTCCAATTTTTTTGAGTTTCTCAGATTGCTGAGTTGTGCAAGTTTTTCTGAGTTTTTCATGTCCAAAATTTTATGCTAGCCAAGTTTCGCCATTTTTTCTGGATTTTTCTGAATTCCTGGGTTGATAACCATCACTTATTTTCTCCCAATGCCAAGTTCTGCAACACTAGTATTACACTAAACATGGGTTTATTCAAACTTGGTGGTAACAATATAAGTCAAGATAAAAAGTAGGCAGGTAGGAAACAAGAGGAACCGATAATATTCTGATGGGAAGCACTTTAAAATGTTTGTAATTCGTCAAAAGAATAATAAAGTATTTTGATTATAGGAATTCAGAACTTCCACAGTTTTCATTTCGAGTTATTCGACATTTTGAGTCAATACCATGACCCATCATCAGGAAAAAAAACCTAGGAATAAAAGTCCACTTCACAATTTCAATAGAAATATAATTCCATGTTCTAATGATCTTAAAAATATGTAAGGAAATCTCAAGATAAAAGGCAGTGCTAACTATTTTATAAAGTGCCAAGACCACCAAACTCTATGAGAATAAGGTAAAATGAAGTAGGAACATCTTGATTTTTATTTTAATAGATTGTTGGATAGATTTCAGTGTCAAGAAAAGATAACTTACCAAAGCGTCTTGTTTTGTTATCTCTTCTCGAAGTTCCAATCGAGCACGAGCTTCTACCAATCGTACGAGACTCTCAAGTTGCCTTGCCGTTATTGGAGTTCCATCAGATCCAGTGCTGTGGTTCCTCAGTTTCAGATAAAACTGTTGCAGTACCTCTGCTGCGGCACTTGACATTCTACACACAGTAAATTGCAGAGCTTCATTCAACAATTTGAATTAGACTTTCAATTGTATAAATAAAAGCTCCTATTATCTCCTGTGACATTGTTGCTACCAATTTTTTGTAGGGTTGTGAATTGCATAGTCTTTGAAATTTAAAAAGTGTACTCCCTCCTGAACACCTGGGGAAAACAAATTGTCTTGCATAAGAAATGAATTTGCGAAGAAGCGGTCCTGGCAAAGGAACAAAATCGCGATCTCTAAGACGGTTCAATTTCAGCCTTGCTGCTAGTGATCCATTTCTTAGATTGCCTTCCTCTGCACTTTGACTGATATGACATACTGTAAAAACAGTAGGTTCAATAAGCTTAACACTTAGCATTTGTGGAAATAATGATAGAAATTATCAATCAAAAATAAAATTCGGATACCAGATGCAGCATGATCTTCTGATTTTATGATCCAGTTACTATGTTGTGCCCACCTTAATGTTTTTAAGACATAGACTGTTAAAGTTTTTGCAGATTGCCATGTGGCACCTCAATTTTCATTATGAGCTAGCTCAGTTTTGTGAGGCCTTATGGCATTTATCAGTTTTGCTTCCTTCGTAGTCCGTTCTTGGTTTTGCAAAACTGTCTTTATGTAATTAATGTTTATATCTTACAGTAAAAGGAAACTTTTCCTAACAAAACATCAGAAGTCTGATCACTGCTTACAAGACTCTCTGGTAGAATTACGCCGATCTTCTGAGCCTGTATGAAGCTGATATGGAAAGTAAACAGAAAAATTCGATCAAAACATCTCCTATGAGGTTTACCAGGGGAATAAGATGAGTATAATTGAAGCCACTAAAGAAATCCTATAGCCAGAATGACATACCGCCATGATATGTTCAGATACACGTTTGTCCAAGAGCTCATCAGGTTTATCAAGCAAAATAAATACAAGATCAAAACGTGACAAAAGTGCTGCACTCATCTTCAAATTCTCATTTACAGTTTTTGCACGGCTGCATTTACAATCAACATAGTGAATTTTCATAAAAAGAAAACTAAGAAGCTAAATTATGAATTATTAATGAAACAACTCCATAAACTCAGTCCAGACTCCAGAGTGAATGACCAAAAATTTGTAAATAGGAACACATTTACACTAAAATTCATTCTGAACATGGTATGTCCCAAACTGAATAGTTGAGGAACCATTACAAACAACCAGAGAAGAAATTGCTTTTCACAATCAACACCAATCACTAACAGATACTGGCTACAAATCAGAATGAAAGACATCTATCAATAAATGAATCCTGACTTACGTGTATGAATAGCTATCTGAATTTCATATCTGTAGTTGAAAGGCAAAGATAGCAAAAATGACTTATGGAATTGCAACTTAGGAGGAGGAAGGAACATAGACTTCTGGCTCCAAAATTGTTCCTCTAAGAAACCTGTTATCCACTGAGCTGTCATGGGAAAGAAATTTAGGTACTTTTGCTTTTATAGCTACCCCACAGAAGGTGTCACTCTTGTCTATAATCCTTTCCAAGCTGTAGAACAGTTATAACATCGTTAAGAAGTTCTGAGCCTTATTTTTTCTCAGCCTTAACAGATTTGGATGCCCCCTAATGCAGTTGAATCATTACTGAAGCATTTGGTGAATCAATTTATATATGATTGATTTCATAATGAGGTCGTTGCTGTTTGTCTAAACCAGTGTTGTCAAAGACTCAAAACTAGACTGGTCATCGAACCGGTTGACCCACTGGACCAGGAACCGATCAGAACATGGAACTAGTAAAAAACCAGTCAATCAAAAACACATGGAAATATTCAAATTTTAAAGAAAAAAATATATTTTCATGTGCATCCATATGAATCTAAACCATTTTATACACAAATGAGCAAAAGTTCTCATTTATATAGCATGTAAGGGTGCACATAACCAAAATAGCACCGAGCGCAATCCATCTATGAATCAAAAATACATCAAAAAACAGGCTCTAGATGGCCTCTAGCATCCAAAAAAAATCATGCTACAACAAATGCCTACATATCATCAAAATCCTTGCCTATATTGGGATCTTCTTCATCAATATCACCCTCTAAGCATTAAAATAAGATAAAAAAAAACTTAGCATGTCAAGTCAAGATTTTGTTTGAGTGATGGCTACATTTTTAGTAAGATCGTGATAGAAGAGTTCAACAATCAAGGCCACTAACATCAAGGTACATAGAGGGGTTGGTGCTTTTGATTAAATGTTAGTTCCATACCCTCGTACATGACAAAATACAATGGAAACATTGCAATCCCCCTAATCTTGAAATCCTAAAAAGTTGTTAAGTCTGCTGGATTTTGAGTGGGATCTAAAATTCTACTTTCTCCATATGAAATCCAATGAGTTCATGACCACTCTCAAACATCCCAAGTCAATTAATAATTTAATAATAATGTTAAAAATTTAAGTAAAAAGATGAAAATGAAAGATAAAGGAGAATTCTTAAACATTACCATTAATTGCATAGCATTAGCATGGCAATATGGTCAAATACTAGGGTTCCCCAATCATAAATCAATGTTTACTTTTTAATTTTTTTTAAATTGCGTTCAAAGTGTCCTTGACAGCATTGTAAAAAATCAACCAGTTTAGTACCAAACCGACCAATTGAATGGAAAAAGGCGAGTACGGTACCGAACCAGCCGATTCAATGAAAAAGGGCCAGTTTGGTACCGAAGTGGTTGATTCTAACAGTCCGGTCTAGTTCTGATAACATTGGTCTAAACATCTTAAAGGAAATATGCATATGGCCATTGTTGATGATTGAGAGATGACTGCATGACCTCACCCTCCATAGAAAATCTCATGAGAAAGCAATATCATCAGCAGCTCATTCCCTCACTGGCACCTATAAACAGATTTATCCATCATTTATTGGATAGCGAGGATCGCGGGCACGTTATCGATACACATCAAGGTTAAATTTGTTGAATGATGTTGTCATTGATGCCAATGTCGGCCCTTGAACACTCTTAATATTCGTCTAGTTTGCCTTGATTGGAAGCTCCAACTAACAAGAAGCCCTAGGAAGCCCTAGATGCCCTGCACTTGTTGAAGAAAATGGATGTAAAGGACAATGATATTGATCGTGAAACCATCATCATTTGTTTCACCTTGTCATTTCGACTCCAACAATATGGGGCACGCCTCATAACTCCTCACGATTGACGAGATATGTTCGCCCAAAGTTCATGCCCCATTTCGTGGTTAAAGTCCCCAAAATAAGATAATGTGGCAGTTCGACAATCGCTAAATATTTGTTCTTGAGGCCAAGAAGTATTTTTCTTAAAGTCTTGATTAAATATTTTCTTAAGGTCAATTAAGTTGCTAGAGTGGAGGGTATATCAACTAATTTAAAAAAAGGCATGTTGGCCCTAATGTCCATGGAGTTTATGGCTCCAAAATATTTTAATTTGAAATTCAAATTTGAATGTTGGAGGGTCGTCTTCCCTCCCTTTAACAAGTTGGCTCGCCCTCTCAAAAAGCTCCACGCCTATATAAATATGGCTCATTTGTCCCTCGTAGAGCATCCACTTGTGATCTGAATTAATCATGCAAAAGTCAAGGGTTTGGTGTAGTCACAAGTAACCAAGGAGCAGGCCATTCTGAAGACAACTTTGGGCACTCCAAAATTTATCTTTTGCTCTTGGATTCTTCATTGGAATATTGTGCACATTCAGAAGCCATTCAGCCTTTTTTGAAGCTAAACTGAGCACATTTTCTGAGGCCCCTTTGTCAACATGCTTCGACCTACTTCTGTTGGAAATACTGAGAGGGGAGTGAATCAATATTTCTCTTTCTTTTACACAATTGGTTAGTTGATTAATTAAACATTCAGAACATGAAGACAAACAAAACATAAACCACATCACATCAAAGATCAGTACACCCAAAAATGACGTCCAAACAAAGTGATGTGTTATGTATGATTTACATACAACATTTACCAGACAAGTCTGGAAGGAAGTACAAGACTCCCAAGTCTGAAGATATGCAGACTAAGTCTGCAAGAGTCTGTTGATTTCTGGTAGCATCAGATGTGCACTAATTCTCAAAATTTGCAGGGAGGCTTAGACACATGCATTCTCCAATACCTAGAAATCATTTTGGGAAATTCCACCCAGAGACAGTTTTATTAAAATAATTAATTATTTTTAATGGGACCCTAAGTCTAAACTTAGGAAATTAAAATAAATAAAGGGTATTAATCTAACTATGGGTGATACTTCTAGAAGAAGATGAGGATCAAGCCAAAATGATCTAAGCTATTGATTAGAAGTTAATCTGGGCTGTTGGTTGTCCAACAAAAAGATATAAGAAGAGGCTTGAGGGGCACTTGAAGAAAACATCGAGTGAAGATCAAAAGATCGATTTTCTGAAGCAGAAAAACTACCGAAAAGAAATTCGAAGTGAGCTTTTGCAGTGAGGGGCAGGGATAGTTATGGTTGGAGATTTCTCTTGATCTGGGAATACTCAGCAGAGGAGGCAAAGAGAGATCCGGTGTTGATTTTGGGTAGCATCGGATGTGCTCTAGCTCTGAAATTTTGTGGAGGGGCTAGAATACATGAGATCTCCAAGACCCAGAAAACGTTTGGAGAAATTCCACCCAGATTGTGAGTTATTAAAATAATTAATATTTTTAATGGGTTCCTAATCTAAACTTAGGAAAATAAAAATATTAATGGCTATTAATAAAAATATGGGTGAGAAGCTTCTAAGAGGCAAGGATCAAGTCTATTTTAATCTTAGCCGTTGATTAGGGACTTAATCTCGGCCGTTGATTCATCAACAGGAAAAGTATAAGAAGAAGCTTGAGGGTCAGTTGGAGACACACCATATTCATCAGTCAGTTCGATTTTTCTAGGGCGAGATTTGCTAAGAAAATCGAACAAGTGATCTGAGTTGCAGCAGAGGGGCAGGGATAATTGGGGTTGGGGATCTTCTGCGGGACCCTGAATACTCAGCAGAGAGAGACAGAGATACACCAGAGGAGGCAGCGCACACCAAGGGAGGCTAACATTGGGCCAGGAGGGCTCATGCATTGCTTGACGCAGTGCAAACGCAGGGGAAGAGCTGCCCTCCTACAGAAGTCTGAATTCAATCGAGGAGCAGCAGGATCAGCCAAGAAGGTTGACATCAGAGCTCCAGGATGTAGAGGAGGCAGTGCAAAGCTAACGCAAAGTCTCAGAGTGCTGCACGTAGGCCCACGCAGCTACTGCAAAGGGGCAACACAGTTGTAGCCGGGGATAGTCATTCCAGTTGCCAGATCAGAGGGATTTTGCCAGGTGATGTGAGGTAATCTTACTTAGGTTTCTACCAGTATATTTTATCTCTGTAACTGGATAGCCGAGAGGGAATTCAGAGTTGTATTTAGAACTACTTCTTAATAATAGAAAACCCTCAGAGTTGTTGCACCGATTTTCCCGCAATGGGTTTTCCCAAGGACGTTTGTCCAAAAATAACAGTGTCCCTTTTGTGTTTGTCTCATATCTATTTCAATTTATGATCTGTCTGTCAGTGTAGTCTGCAGTAGTGTTTTTCATTAGTGTTTAAATAATTAAATAACTTGTTGAATGTAAAAACAAGTAGGAAATGATAAACCAGTGATTGCAGTAGGATTTCTAATGTGTAGATTCAGAAATTTTCACATCTGGGAGAGGCAGCGCAAAGCCAGAAGAGGTTGATGCAGAGCCACGCATAGGCAACGTAGGCTGACGCAGAGGTAGCGCAAAGCCTTGAGGAGGTCAGAAAATTTGCTGGAGGAATTGATATCAGAAGCCAAAAACTAGGGTATGAGACCGAGAGGTGAAAATCGAAGTTCCTGGGTAGCAAATCGATTAGCAGAAGGGGTGGCGTTGTCCCTAGAGGCTATGACGCTAGGCTGACGCAATGACTGCGCAAAGGCATCGCAGAGGCAACCAAGGGCAATCCATTTAGTGGCTGGATCAGCGAGGATCTCCAGTGATAGTGTGAGGTACAATAATACTTGACTCAATACACAAACCTTCTTACATCAGCAACATAAGTCTAATCTCATGCGCAAGATTGTACTCAAACTTCAAAATAGCAACTTCATATACAAAGCTCTGTTCTTAGACATGCATCCCCCTATTAGACTCTAACTCAACATTCTAACTCAACAACAAATACTTAGACCTCGACAAACAAAACTTGTTATACAAATGACATGACCAGTTGATTATAAGGCTTATGGTAACAGCCTTCTGTGGGCATGTGCTCCCTACAACAACTCAAGAATAGATTCACAGTCACAGTGACTTGGCGTCAATAAAGGTTTATGTGAAATTTTCAACTCTATTGCAAAAACTGGAAATTATTCTTCTAAGTTCTAACTAATTAATGAGGCGCAATTTATCTACTATGCAAACAACAAATAAAATCATAATTGACATTTTCACCATAAAAAACACTAAGGAAAATAAAACACTGGAACTAAGAAATATAGAGCAAATACACAATAAAAATGACATTGTTATTTTTAGACAAATGTCCCTGGAAAATCCCAATGTGGGAAAGTAGGTGCCGCAAATGAGGGTTTTCTTATTATATGCAGCAGCAAAAATTATGAGTACAAATATAGATGCCAAGTTGGCTATCCTCCAGCAAAATATACTGCCAAAATTATTTGGAGGAAATTCCTCCCTTCCACACTCAAACTCAACCCCTCTGTCCCTGCTCACATTTCCTCTCGGCAACTCGCACTAGCCAGAAATGCACACTACTTGGCCCAGATAATTTGCACTGCCTGCTACCTGGCTCTGGATCCCATTCCGTAAGTTATGTAATGTAAATGATCTTAGTAAAACCTTGAGTCTATGTAACAACCCAGGTAAGTCTATAATTTTGATGACGAAATTCATCCTAGGAGGTTTTTTAACCTCCCTGATTACCTGTGTTTCTAAACACAGCTAATCAAAAGAGTTTTTTCCCTCCATCTTAAACCCCAAAGCTGGGATGAAATTTATTGTCAAATTATTAGGTGAGTCTTAGTCTTTTTAGTTGAGTCTGATGTAAAAGTCGTTTGGGGATAATTTCAGCTAGTTTGCTTAATTATTTTATTACAAATCACTTGGTTTACTAGATCATATTGTGTCACGGATGGGTTACGTGTCTTGAGGGTCTAAGCCAAATGTGTATTCCCTCTTTGAGTCTTGTAAATGTAAAAACTTATGTATTAGAGGGTCGGAAAAATATTAAATCCCCTCGTGTAAATTATTTAATTTTTCTGGAAAAATAAAATTAAATCCTAAGCCAGAAAATTAATTAATTAAAGTCAAATTTAAATTGTCTTAGGAAAATAAATTCTACAAATGGAAAAATTCAAGGGTCTTAAAAGAGTCAATACTTAAAGGTCCTCCACCAAGGGAATATTGTATATTTCATAAAAATTTGGACCCTTGGACCCTTGGACCTTTGTGGTTAAGTCAAAGTCAATTTTTTGAGGAAATTAGCTCAAAATAATTATTTTTGTGTCAATTAAAATCAAATTAAACTATGTTGTGTGAGGTTATGGAACGTGGGAACGATGGAATCTTGGGTACGGGTGTTGGGAACGGCTAGAGATTTCCCTCTCAAAATGTTGCATCATGCTGCCCATAGCGCTGCCACTGCTAACTGTTGCACTGCAACTCAGTCACTAAGAAGTAAGTAACTAACACTTCACCCAAAAACTGACAGCTTGGTCAGTCTAGATGCCTCGTGATCCTGAAGCTACCTCTACTGCTAATCTATGCTGACCCTCTGCTGCTACTGCACTACTGCAAACTACTTTGAGCCTCTCGCATTGCTACAACATCCACTGTGTTCCTCAAACTTTGGCACTCTAGCTTTGCCACTGTCTCTCCATCACACCTCGCTCTAACCGACACCTATCATTTTGCTACTGTCGTTAAGGGCTCCCCTAGCCATATGTGATCCAAGAGTTTGGGCACCTCTAAGATCCTGCCCGTATGCAATCCTCTCGACTACAACTCTATGTCGCCCCACCTCTTCTCCAGAGGCGCATGAGCACTCATGGCACAATTGTCATCCTCACTTTCCTTGTCAGCTTTTGTTGGAGCAGCCCTCGAGTCAGAAGCCTCCTCTGTGCCCTTCTTTCGGGGCACTAAGTGGCATAATGTCCAAGTTCCCCACACTTGAAGCATCTGACCTTGGAAATATCCTTCTTCTTCTTCTGCTTCTGTTGCCCTTATTGTCCCGATGATGTGAGAGCTACATCCTCCTCCTTCTCTTTCTTGACCCGAGCTCCTTGTTGCTACTCCCTGCCTTGGTCAACCTCCTGATCTCTTCTTGTCAAAGAGCTGCCCACATCTCCTCCCAACTGGGGAGAGTCACTCTGCCCAAAATACTTTGGACAAATGTCTCCCAGTCCTCGGTGACTGCATTCAGGGCAATCCTGACCATGAACTCAGGATCTGGTGTAGACCCCACGGAAGTCAACTAGTCACGAACCCCTTGCAACCTGAGCAAGAAGGGATCAATCTCCTCTCCCTTCTACATCTAGTACTATCTTAGCTGATTTTCTAATAGCATCTTCCGCTAGATGGAAGTGCCCTGGTACAAGGTGGTCAATGTCTCCCACATCTCCCATGTTGTGTCATACTCAACAATGTGTGGTACTACACGATCTTTGACCCCGTCTAGGATCATCCACTTGGCCTTCGCCTGGCCTCCTCGTACTTCTTTAACCGATCAACGTCGGCAGAACAACAACTACTTTCAAGGCGTAGTCATTGATGCAATGTTTGTCTAGGATTGCCACGATCTTGGCCTTCCAGATGACAAAATTGGAGGCTCCATCCAATCTGTCATGATCCCTCAATCCATTGAGTGCCATCTCTGCTCAATCAATATAGGACTAGTTCTCTTCTCCCTCTTTTGTTGTTAATCCAGCAAGACTCAGATCTAGATTACTTCGGCGCTAGAAATCCTCTAAGGAACAAGCTCCTCTAGACTCCCTCTGAGTCCTGATTTCCTTCACGGAAATCCTCCAACCAAATGTCAAATCACTCCCCTCTAATCCTCCTTTACCGCTGCAACAAGGATATAGATTTCTTTGGCTAGAAATCTGTCAAGGCAGTGACTCCCTCTACCTCGCCTTTGTCTCCACAGGCACTATTCTACACCAACAGCAACAGTATCCCACCAGCTCCACTGATCAAATCTGCACTGCTTCTCTAGCCCCGACAACTAACTGAATTGAGCCTCTCAGGCTCTGCACTGGCCCAGAGAGTTGGCGTGGTCACTGCGTGAGCTCCTCTCGGGTACTACGTCACCCTCTATAGGCTCGGAATGCTAACGCAAGCACTGCGTGAGCCTTTGCGTCATTCCTCTGGCTTTGCGTTACTCCTGCAACTGCTCCTCTACCTCTAACACAACGTTGTCACTCGGGAGAGCTGCTTCTCTGCAGCAAATTCTCTGGATATCCCGATTGGTGTCTTCAGTCTCCTATGATCTGCAATGCTCTGATACCATATGAAAAAAATTTGAATCTAGACATCAGAAATCCTACTGCAATCACTAGTTTATCATCTCCTACTTGTTTTACAAACAAGTTATTTAATTATTTAAACATCAATGAAAACACTATTGCAGACTACACATACATACAGATCATGAACTGAAAATAGAACGAGACAAATACACAAGGTACACCGTTATTTTTGGACAAATGTCCCCAGAAAACCCAATGAGGGAAAATCAGTGCAGCAGCTCTGAGGGTTTTATTATTAAGCAGTAGTTATGAATACACTCTGGGTGCCCTCTCGACTATCTAGTTACAGAGATAAAAATATACTGGCAGAAACCTAAGTGAGATTACCTCACTTCACCCAGCAAAAATATCTCCGTTCCGGCAACTGGACTGATCATCCCCAGCTACAACTGCGTTGCCCCTACGCAGTAGCTACGTGGGCATGTGTGGAGCACACTGGGACACCACATTAGCATTGTGTTGCCTCCTGAAGCTCTAACGTCGGCCTTTCCAACTGATTCTACTGCTCCTCAAGCTAAATTCGGATTTCTACTGGAGGATGGCTCTTCCCTTTGGCTGGAAATGTGTGGGCCGTTCCTCACCTAGCGTCAACCTCCCAGAGTCTACGCTGCCTTCTCTGGCGTCTCTCTGCCTCTCTCTGTTGTGTATTCGAGGTCACGGAGAAGATCGTTCAACCTCAAGTACCCTACCCCTCTGTTGCAACAAATCACTTGTTCGATTTTCTCAGCAAACCTCGCCCCAGAAAAATCGAACTCTTTGATCTCTCAAGTGTCTCTCCAACTGACCCTCAAGCCTCCTCTTATACTTTTCCTGTTGATGAATCAACGGCTGAGATTAAGTCTCTAATCAACAGCTAAGATTAAAACAGACTTGATCCTTGTCACTTAGAAGTTTCTCACCCACATTCTTATTAATACCCATTAATAATTTTATTTTCGAAAGTTTAGACTGAGGAACCCATTAAAAATATTAATTATTTTAAATACTCCTCATGCGGGTGGAATTTCTCCAAACGATTTTTGGGTCTTGGAGATCTCATGTGTTCTAGCCCCTCGACAAAATTTCGAAACTAGAGCACATCCGATGCTACCCAAAATCAACACCATCTACATCATGTGGGGAAATTGAACCAGATCAGGGCACCAAATCTCCTAAAAAAAAGCAGGCAAGACAGAGACAGTTAGAGGGTGAGACCAAGGGGCGCTTTTGCTGGTGGAGACCTGGCTTTAGATATCAGGAGCCTGAGGAGGAGGTTGAGCATGATGCTGAGAGCCCACAAGATGGTAAGGAGCACATCGATATACTCAGTGTGGCACAGGGGCCACCTTTATTAGAGACTTCTTTGATAGCCTCAATTGACACCTTGGTGGAGAAGGTAGAGCCTACACATAGAGCCATCTGTTGAGGAGGAGCCACCCATGGACGAGATGCCAAAAATTGTTGAGGTATCTAGAGTTGTGACTGAATTTACAGGCGATAGATGCCCACGACAGTTGCACCAGTTTTAGGCCAACCTTCTAGCATTAAAAATGAAGGTGGCATTAGTGCATGAGGCTATTCTGCAGCAAAACGAGGAGTTAGAGGGCATGAGATCAATTTGTGTTGAGTCCACGACCAAATTGACTCACATTGGGGAGTTGTTGGATTCTCTACTGGTGCAGCTAGAGTGCATGTTGGAGCGTGAGAGCAGCCCTCTTCGAGCATACATAAACGGGGTCGGCAGCACTATTAGGTTACCTTGGCCCATTGGACAAAGAGAGACAGAGCCACCTAGTTAGATTTTATGTATTGACCAGGATAGCGTGATGAGACGACCTGAGTTGCACAGGGTGCAGCGCCCGCATGTTGGGGTTGCTCTATGTGCAGGAGTTCGAGCATTCGATCCCTCTCATGGGGTTGGGTGGCGAGAGATTTTGAGTTGGTACCTGTTGAGTGGGCTATGGAGATGGTAGTGGACCCAGGTGGAGCTCAGCAGGAGTTTCCAAGCACTGGGGATGTTGGAAGCCCCGACTGACATTGGGATCCGAGAGGGACCACCTATCATTTCCCAGGTATACGGTTGACTATGACCTAGAGACCTAGCAGTCGAGCGTGCACCTCCGCTAGGAGAGTTTCGGTCAGTACCCGTGGCCAACCAGTTTATGGACAGGCTTCTTGGGTTGACTTGGTACGACGTTTGTACACAGGATCACGAGGTGATCAGCACACTCTGGCAAGAGTTTGTCGGAAGAGGTCGCATTGGCAGGCCACAAGATGGCGCCTTGTATGGAGTTCGGGATTCTTCACTTTTGTGTGGGGTAGAGAGGGCGTAGAGGAGCAGCGCAAGGGTAGCATCATTGCTAACACATAGGGAGATTCACTTCTCAGATCCCTCAAGAAGGATTTGGAGTGAAGATCCATTCACTGGAGGGTATGATGATGCGACGATGGAGGTGATGATACTGATCAGGTGTGGGCCGACGCGTAGGGACACAGCTTCAAGCCATCCCATTCGGGTATAGGTAGTAGCATCTAGCGTGGAGCATTGGTCTACAGATGGGCATGGAGACGCATGGGGGAGTTCCTCACATCGCATTGAGTACATGCGGGGAGTGGTCGGTGTAGTGACACAGGCGAGACACAGGATGGTACAGGATGGCATAGCCGTAGCTGGGGGTATCCAGTGGTGTAGAAGGACAAGTTGCGGCATACAGTGGCATGTCGAGGAATGCAGTGTTGCTTGGTGGTGTGCAGTGACGCATGGTGCAACGCAGTGGGATCTTGGAGTGTTGCCTCCAAGTAGGCATATGGACAGGGGCATTAGGTGTACCGTTGGATACAGCTCACCTATGATTGATGAGGACATTGGTGAGCATCTGGGGACACCATGCTTAGCGGAGACAGGGCTTCGAGGGAGTTATCAACAGACCGACACGGAGAGAGTGTCGTTTGGAGGATCATTCTTGGGCATTCTGGCAGAATTTTGATCATACTGTTTGGGACATACCTGCCCATCATCCTCCAATGTTGCTTACAGTCACAAAGTGTTTGGTTGTCTCCCCTTGACACTCTCCATTCAGGCAACAAGGTATGGGAGGCTCACCCTAGACAATTGGATGAGACACCGCATGCCATGAGCCAGGAGGAGACTCTTCAGTTGAGACCCTTGGTAAGTGCACGAGTTTTCAGATACAGGCTTAGGGATGGCATGGTTGATAGTCGAGGTAGCATATATTCCACCCCTGAGCTCACACTTAAGGGACAGTGGATGGTAGACTTCGTCTACAAGAGGGTACCCAGACTCCAAGCAGTGTCAAGTTGTATCATCAGGAGTTGGGATAGAGGATTTCAATACGTGGTCTGGCAAGAGCAGGGCAGATTCACAAACATGAGACCTACTCCTTATACTTGGGGTCCACCCAAGGAATACATACAGGGATCGAAGATGAGGGCCAGATGGGTTCTAGCTGGTAACGATGTTACGCAGCGACATCTCGTGAGGAGTGGGAGTTATGAGCTCCCTGTATGTATGGGAAATCCGGGGATCGGTTGGCGAGCAAATCACTCCACTTTGTGACGAGCAAGGTCATGGCAGAGAATGATCCAGTTCACTTTGGGTTTGACACATGGGGGATCACTGAAACCTCCACTGCAGGGTGAGGTAGACTTGTCTTGTTATGGCATCATGGAGATGCCCGAGCAAGATGAGCTTGACTCATATATTTTTCGCCACTCAGCCTCAGGAGGAGAGGATACTGTCTGCACACGATGGGGAGTATGCCATAGTCAAAGTAGTGCAGCGTCAGCATGGTGGCACCACTCTGGGACTAGCAGGGAACTGGGGCATCACATCTCTTCACAACTCAATAACCTTTAGGGATGTGTTGGCTACTACAGGTGGAGATCATACAGATCTTCCATTGGGCTTTAGCGAGTCACTGATGGAGTAGGGGACTTCTGGTACTTGCATTGGGCAGGATAATGAATGGAGCGAGAGGAGCTTCATGTTGGACAGGATGGCCTGGGATCCGAGTATTGAAGGATTCTTTCATATCAGGAGAGTGCAAAGGTCAAGCACGATCCAATGGCATATCTGGGACCCTGGCACATTTTGTAGTGACAATGGGGAGCAACAGTTAGAGAGGATGCTTCCTCAGGCATTGCTTGAGGACAAGCAATTTTTGGTGCATTAGAGGAGCTTGCCGAATGAGGATGCTACTTAGGAGGGTGAGCGCATACTTGAGCATCCAGCACTGAAGTTGCTTGGGGACAAGCAACATTTGGGAGGGGAGGACTGTAATGTCCCTTCCTAAATTATTTTGGAACAAGATTAATTTCTACATTTTGGGGCCAATTTTGTAGATGATGGGGCCCATTCGATTTTATTAGGAGGGTAGACTTAGTAGAAGTTATTTCAACGTGGTTAATTTGTACGTGGGGGCCACCCACACTAGGAGAATACGCATTCCCTAGTTCAATTTGCATGGAGGGGAAATCGATGGTTAAGTGAGGGACTCACGATGGAGGGAAAATGGAGTTAGGAGCGCAGAGATTGACAGAGCAGTCACAACAACATAATTTGTATTTGGAGGAGGGCCACGCTGTGAAGGGTCAATTTTTGAAGGTTGGAACCAAGGGAAACCCTTTTTGGGGTTTTTTGGGTTTTTGGCAAGGAGTACGCTCCTAATTCTATAGGATTTTTGGGGCATTCTAGAGTGGGCAAATCAAGGCATGAAGTCAGGCAGGAGTTGAGTTTTGGAGCAGCAACATAGTTTTGTGGAGGAGTTGGTTATTGCAGTCGTTGGGCTCTCTAGTATTCATCACCTGGTGCTTGTAGCTTGCCATTGAGGCAAGCCCAAGTGCACCACTCCCACATTATTGTACTTTCCTCCCAGATTATAATAAGATGGCTCAGTTGTTGGTTATTCCTAGACTTTTTTATGGGTGTGCACTGAATGTTTCAATTTTATGGGGTTGATTTTATTGTTTGCTTTGCATAGCACTATTTTTCCTAGTTTAGAACATTACACAAGAGCACGGGAACCATTGGAACAGGTTTCCCACCTCTCAGGAGCAGCTTCAGTGTAACAGAGGAATTAAATGATACATTCGAAAATTCCTCAAAAATAAAAATCAGGGGCCAAGATTAAAAAATCTTGAAGTGTTTATCAAAAGCCAAGATTATTTTGACAAGGATCAAAGAAACTAGCCTTTATTTTTCCATTTGGAGGATTTATTTATAAATTAGAGTCATTTGAATCTCTAGGATCTTGATCTCTGGCTAGAATATTGTTGCTGAAGCATTTTTGTAGACTATTGTCCCGCTGGGAACTATTTTTTCTGCTATAATAAAAGACTTTGGGGTGTAACTTGAGGTGTTCTTGTTCGTTGATTTGTGGTATGTATTGACTATGGGCTTCCTATATTTTTCTTTACATCAATATTTTTTTGATATAACACATAGTGATTGCAAGTACTTCAATCCTTGGTCTCCAAGTTCACAGATTGTGGGCAAGGTTCATTTTGCTTGGATCCTAAGTTTTTATATGGTAGATTAAATCTTCGCTAAGGCTATAGTGAGCATAAATTTTCTGAAGCATTTTTAGTCATTTTCAAAAGAAAAATATTAAAAAACAAAAATTCCCAAAATCCAATAATAATAAAAAAAAACCTTGTATAATTTGTAAAATAATTTTGTAATTTTAATTGTAAATTATTTCTCTAACTTGGGTTGGGTTTTTAGATTTGTTTTATATATATTTGGGGTTTGGGTGTTGCATTTTTATTTTTTGTAGGTAGGATCAAGAGATCAAGAAGAAGAAGAAGAGCTATACCTAGGCCCTTAAGGGTAAGATTTAGTCTCTAGATAATTCTGTAGGTCTATTCACTGAAAATTTCACGACAAAATTCAGATCCGAGGAAAAAAAAAACTAAGACAAGGGTTTTCATTTTCAGGCCTCTCAAACCTAGATCTGACATCCTCAACCGCTGCGTCTGCCCAGTGATCCCCCTACAATAGCGTTTTTCAGCCCTTTAGGGCTGACCGTAGGCCTGAAGGAATTTCCTTCTCCCTCCTTCCCTGCACAGAGGGTTTTCGCCCTTCTAAGGGCTAGTCATAGCCTTTTGGGGCCTCGGCCTCCCTCTAGAAGGCTAGACGGTTGCCCTTGAGGGTTTTTCGTGGCCTTCTGAGGCCCAAAACCCTCAGCGTCCTCCCATTTGAGCCCCGGTTACCCCTATATGAATACTTTGAGGCTTTTTCTCACCCAGCGTTGACCTTCTATGCCCTTCTCTAGCCATGTTGACCCCTGATCTATCATTCTAGCCCCCTTCTCCACAAACATTGGCCTAGCGTTAGTTTTTCTTGGCCTCTTTCGCCCTAATCTTCCCTAAAACCCTCCTCTAATTTTTCAGCACTAAATACTTGGTGCTTTTGTAGGTTTTGAAGCTCAAAAATTCTATTTTTTGGGTGGAAGCTTGATCCTAAAGTTTCAACAAATTTTGACCAAGGGTTCTTCAAGGCCTTGGGCCTACGATTTGACCTCTAAACCCTAGTTTTATCTCTGTTCTATTACAGCAATTAAATCAGTAAGAATTAAGCCCTAGAATCACATGTTTAATGGTCAAAATCACCTAAAATTGTAAAATTTTAATTTTCATGAGTTTTGGCCACTTGGGCATCTCAGATCTAGCCTAGATCTAATTTTATGCTTGCTAGAATTTACTGCATAACTGAAAATCTCAGACCTGAAATTTTTTAAGCATACACTTAATAAGAGTCAAAAATTTTGAATTTTTAGTTTTCGGCAAAATTTAACTATTTTTTGGCATTTTGGACATTGTCTTTAGTATTGCTAGCTTGTTGATCTGTCATTTGTTTATCGCTGTAATAAACATATCAGTTCTGAAATTTTTTGAGTCATACTCTCTAAAAGCCTTAAAAATTGATTTTTTTCAAGTTTCAGTGCAATTTTGTTATTTTTGGGCATATTGGTCATTATTCTTGGCATCATTAGCTTGTTGATTTATGATTATTTATTGCTGTAATTAATAAATAAGATCTGAAATATCACTGAATACATCATCATAAAGTGTGCTTAACAATTTAGTTTTTATTTGTTGGTCATCAAAAAATTTTATGTTTCATGTGTTGGGCAAATATCATTATTTGAAGTGGTTCCCTTACTGTTGTCATAAGATTAACAAAGTCTGAAATATCTGAAGTGTTATTGCTGATCTAAATTGTCATAAATTTGAAATTGGCTTATCTCATCTTGATCTCAAAGGTTGTCTAACTTTGCACTCAAAATCTAAAGTTAATCTTATTGATAAATAGAGTTAACTTGAGAATCTAAGTTTAAATTGGCATAATATCTTGTGTTGATAATCATTGGTGGATAAGTTGATTTACTTAAGCATCTTGTGGATTGATCTATAGTTGGATTTTGCACTCGTATCCTTTAGCATCTATCTTGTTTAAAATTGTCATCTCAATATTGTCAAGTACTCTTGTAATAAGTTGATTCTCACTAAGTACTTAGGTAACTTGAACAATCTTAACTCAAGATAAATTTCACTCATCATCTTGCATTAATCATCCTAGATCTAGCTTGCATTAATAATTTACCTCCTAACATAAGCTAGGTTGATAGAAATATAGGGCAACCCTTTTCACCTAGCTTGAGGAGTCTCGGCAACTCTTCGCTGGTTAACATGACGACCTTGCAATTGTTAGAGCCACAGTCTCTGCAACGCTGGCAGCACCGAGTGATAGGAGCCTAACAAAAGGTATCGTTAATCAGGCCCTAGCCTACTTCCAGTTAGTCTCCTTCCCACAACCTACCTTGAAGTCTAGCTTCAAAATAGTTAAGGGAAGGTTACATTTAGACTATGGATATAATCTAAAACTAACCAAGATCCTTGCACTTCATGTAGATTTTAGTACTTGCATTTCATATAGGTTAGTCAAGCATTTAAGCAGCGGGTGTCCATCCGGCCACTTGGTTTCAATTTATAATAAGTAAGAATTGTGACTCCATTAAGGCACTGGTCGCATTACTTGAAAATCTAATCTAATTAATAAATCTTGCTCTAGTTTAGCCAAGTGTCTAGGCCACTCATCTGTCTCCCAAGCAAGTTGATCACCAACTTGTCTTCCTTCACTTCATCTCATAGGGACTACCCCACATAACCTGTTGTTGGGAGATAGCTAGAATGGAGTGGGCGGGGACTAGAGTCACAGCCCCCGACCTGAACGGTTGTCTCAGGTGCCTGTACAATCCAGGCAACAACAGGGCCTCTTCTGGGTGACACTTGGATGATTAGGGACAGTTTGCAAATCCCCATGGCACTCAATATAGTTATTGGCTATTGGCTTTCATTGAAGGCATCAATGTAAAGTCACTTTTCAGGAAGTGTCCCTTTGCATTAGTTTAGGGGAATGGAGGAGTTTTAAGCAGGAGTAGCCTTTGCTTGTGAATTTCAATTTCAGCGCTTTTCAACGTGATGCTTTAGCATCTCTTTCAGTGTATAGGCTCATATTCGTGACTTTTTGGCTTTTTTAAGCAAGATTTTCCCAATACCCCTATTGTTTGGGTGAATTTTCCAATCCATGATGTACTTATTTGTTCTCTGAAGTAAAATATGCAACATTTCCAAAAAAGAAGATAATCTACAAGAAATGAGTTGACAAGTGTTAAATTGGCAACTAGGGAAAAATTCCATGTGGGTCAGCTAATTTATGGCAGCTAATATTTTTATTGGATCCCTCTCGTCGAGAGGTGTAGGATTGATCTAAAAATCATCCGATTCTGATAACTATTCATGGAGATATGAATTTAATTTGATAGGATTTATCATCTAGCCAACCAGCAACTTGAGTAGGCTCAGAAGCCCAAAAGACATGCCTATTCATCACCTACATTTAGTATAAATTGAAAGGACTTGAGGTCATTTGGGAATATACATTCTTCATGTGTTCTCCTCTCCACGTCTTGGGTTTTTGGAAAAGGACAGACACTAATGAAGGATGCCCTACGATGATGCCCTAATTCACGTTGAAAATGGAGACACTTAGCCACAGAGCAAGGAAGACATTTACACGCTAGCAAAGAATGAGCATATACGCTGGTCATATAAATATATACACGGGCATAGAAATGAATATACACTGGGCATAGAAATGAATTTACGTTGGTCATAGAAATATATACGTTGGGCATAGAGATTGATATGCATAGCATGGATAGAGGCACAAGATTCAATGAATATATATACACATAGTAATCTACAGTACGATGCCCTAATTATACACACAACAATGAAACAATTTAGTTACACGTCAGGGAAACACAATCAAGGCATGGACCACACAATCAATACGATATTTAGATACGATGGAGGTGACATGTCGTTCATATATATACGCAGTCTAATATACGTCGTCATATGAGGAATATGGAACCACGTTCATATATATACACAGTCATGTGAGCAATACGTTGTCCAGTTCAATATATGGAATGCAATCGCAAGTGATGGAACGCAGACAAGGCAACGAGATAAGAAGGAACACGAGAATACGCTATCCAGTTCAATATATGGAACGCAGTCACAAGTGATGGAACGCAAACAAGGCAGCAAGGTAAGAAGGAACATGGGAATACATTGTCCAGTTCAATGTATGGAATGCAGTCACATATATATATATGGAACACAGTCAAGGCAACAAGGTAAGAAGGAACACGCTGTAATGTAAGGAATACGATGTCCAGTTCAATGTATGGAATACAATCATATAGACAATCATATCCCTCAGCAAACCCTATACGGAAATAATGGGACTCTGTGGAGTATTGCGTGGAACTATAGCCTAGCTGCTTTGCTAGGTTGCAAGCCATAGCAAGCAGCTAAGGTTGATATGTGTATGAACTCCATAATGAAGCAACAGAGGGATAGCATGGGCAGCCTTATGAGCAGCATGATGTATGATACATGGAGCATGGACAGTATCATGATAAATGTAATCATAAGTATGGGTTGTATGATGAAATCATGAAGCAACACGACATATGGGCAGCATGAAGTATGAAATCATGGACAACTTGATGTATGGGAAGCACAGTGATCATGAGCAGCATGATGGTCCTACACGGTAAGGTGCAGCAGATAAACGAAATGGACAGGTGAAGCCGTCACCTAGGAGAATCAGTTGAAGCAGAATGTCTTCAACTAATCTCATGTATCATCGTTATAGGAGATGATCTATGCGCAGATCTAGATAATTCAAAGTATTGACTTCTAATGTAAATGTACTATCTCTCTCACTTTCTCTGTTGAACTTTGAAGAACATAAAAGAAGAATTGATCAAGGGTTTCCCCACACATTGTGGGGTTTGTCCCTGGCTAGCGCCACATCTTGTGTCCTCTTGTCTTGGCATGTCTTCTACGATTTATATTTATGTTCTATCTGTAGTTTACCTTAATGCTAATGTGATTGCTAACTGTAAAAATTTAAATAAATTGCTCTAGCATAGAACATACCTAAAACTAACATGGTATCAGAGGTGAGGTGAAGACAATGCCCAAGCAAGAGTGAAAGAGCAATCACCAAAGACAATTGGGACAAGACAGAAGGATCAATGGGTTCCTCATAATTCACCTAGAGTAAAGTCGAAGCAGAATGGTATCAAAATGATGCAGCAGAAGTTTCTGATGGCCTACCTACAGATCACTTCACTAGGAAGTTCGGATCTAAGGGTAGAAGGAAAGGTAGATGTCTTGATGATAAGTTCAGCCCTTATGCGAAGGAGTGTCCGAATGGCAGAGATGCAGGTCATCAAGGACACGACCGACTCTTCAAGGAAGCAAGGAATCCCAGGAATGGAAGTTGAAGGTTTTAAGGTGGCATTCGTCAATGGAAAGGTACGTGTTTGAAAATAGAGTTTTCAAAGATGCTTTTGAGTTCAGGGTTGTATTAAGTTACAGGAAGTCCATTAGGGACCAGGTCCATTCACACATAGCACCGGAGGCCTGTGAGTCAGATGGTGACAGGGAAGCCTGAATTCAAAAAGAGCATGAAAGTACATGTAGCAAGTCCACAGGTTTGAAACAACCCATGGAGTTTGAGATTCATGAACAGGAATCTCATGTATACAGGTGGAAGAAAGCCCTCTATGGCTTGAAGCAAAACACCCCGGGCGTAGTATGAGAGGACTGATAGCTATTTGATGAAGCTGAGATTCACTAAGGAGTGAAACCGATCCAAACCATTATCCAAAGGTTGTGGATGATAGACCTCTCATACCGCCACCTTATGCGGACGAACCATTTTCTGACAGTTGCAGACCCTCTCATTTGTAGAAGTAACAGGGAGTTGGATTCTGGACATATGTTTTGCAAGAGCTCATATTTGGTTGAGCCTCACTGGATTGGTGCCAAGAATCTTCTAAGATGTCTTCAGGGCACAATCTCTCATGGATTGAGATACACTGCCAAAAATATGAAACTGCACGATTATTCAAATGTTGATTGGGCAAGCAGTGTGAAGGATCACTGGAGCACTTCTTAGTGTTGTTTCTCTTTGGATTCTGCTTCGATATCAAGGATGAGCAGGAAGCAAAAGTTGGTTGTTATAAGCACTGCCGAGACCGGATACATATCTACGAGTATGATCTCGTATGAAGTTTCCTGGTTGGGGAAAGCTCTTTAGTGAGTTGTTTGTACATATGATGAATACCACTATGATTCTTT